>ML288505.1:0-34095 GCA_005239495.1 Nicotiana undulata
CAGCCTTACATACTCAGTACTTTATTCGTACTGACGTCCCTTTATTTGTGGACGCTGCATGTCATGTTGCAGGTCCTGATAGACAGGTAGACACAGCTCTCCTACCATAATAGGCTTTTCAGTTCAACGGTCATAGGCGAGATCCCTTCTCCGGACTTGCCGTGGTCTTGGTATGCATTTTTGTTATAGATATTATGGGTATGTCGGGGCCCTGTTCCGGCTATGTTGTATTACTTATGCTCCTTTAGAGGCTCATAGACAAGTGTCAACTCATGTACAATTTGGGTATGTCTTGTTGGATAATTTTTGTTGTATAGTCTTTCATGGCAGCGTTGTAGCTCGTACCTTTTATGTAGTTTCTTAGCAATCTTGTCATCCCATGTGATGTATGTTCATGATCAATATCTACCATTTATATTGATCTCGTTATCCCTTAAAGATAATAAGAAGGTTAGATAAAATGTACGTTGGTGCTCGGCAAGTATGGCCCGGGTGCTAGTCATGATCCTCCAGTTTGGGTCGTGACACCTTCTTTGGGACACATTGAACCAGAGAGGTCCATGAACTATAAGAAATAGGGGAGACAACCCTAGCATCCAACCACTTGATAATCTCCTTTTTTACCACATATGTCATAACTTCATTAAGTCTTCTTTGATGTTCAATAGACGGTTTGGCACCATCCTCAAACTTGATATTATGAATATAATATCCGGGGCTTATACCCCGAATGGCCGCCAAAGTCAACCTAATATATTTCTTCCTCTTTTGAAACACCGCCAATGTGGAATCAATATGCACGTTATCCAATCAAGAGGAAAGTAACTGTTAAAGTAGAACACGGACCCAGAAATTCATACGGAAGGTGTGGTGGCAATGTTTTGAACTCCAAAGTAGGTGGCTCTTTAATACAAGGTTTTGTATGAAGAGTCTTCATGTTCTCAAGATCCAAAGACTTTCGGGGTACGTAGTTGTAAGACCCCATTCCTTGCAACGAGTTCACACATTTTCATGAAACCATCTGTCTCATCATGATCCAAGTCGAGCAAAACGCCTTCCAATATATCACCAACATTGATTGTAGAACTCGTTTCATGAATAATAACATGGGTTACCAAGTCCGCAAAAGAACACACATCATTGTTGTTTGGTTTCCGCATATACTTGCACATATGGAATACCACTTATTCATCAGCAACCAGGAAAGTGAGTTCTCTGGCTTTCACATCACAAAGGGCCTTACCCGTAGCAAGGAAGGGCCTCCCAAGAAAGATAGGATCTTCATAATCAACCTCAGAATCTAGAATCACAATGTCCGCCGGAAGAATAAACTTATCAACTCGGACTAACGCATCCTCAATCACTCCTAATGGCCTCTTTATGCTATGATCGGCCATTTGCAACCCCATAGATGTGGATCTTGGTTTCCCAATCCCCATTTATGAATACCGAATAGGGAATCAAACTGATACTTTCCCCACGATATCAAAAAGCTTTAGCAAATCGGCACTCCCAATAGTACAAGGAATCATGAAAGCATCGGGATCCTCCAACTTAGGAGCCATAGAATGAATTTTGCACTCACTTGATGAGTTACCTTGATTGTTTCAAAATTCATTAACCTCTTCTTGGTCACAATATCTTTCATAGACTTGGAATAGCTGGGCATTTATTTCAAAGCTTCGACCAATGGAACATTAATAGAGAGACCTTTCATCATTTGAATAAACTTCTTGGATTGGTTTTCACCATTTTTCTCATCAAGTCTTTGGAGATAAGGAGGTGGAGTCTTTGGCAAGGGTGCCTTAGCCTTTTGGACTATTGGTTTCGGTATATCAATAGTGTGCTCCCTAGATAAGTTTACCTCTTCTTGGGTCTCCTCCACACAATCATATATATTAATTCGAACTTCATCTTTCAGATGAAAATTATTGCTTGGGATTTCCTCCTCTTGTATCACTTGGTCAAGTTGTCTTTCATTCGAGGTGGGTGCATTCCACTTCTTGTAATACCATCCATGACATGCCCCTTTTTTTACCATCCTTTGGGTTACCGAAGTGTCACTTGGTAGTGCACCCTTAAGACGAGTATTAAGAGCTCGAAAGATTTTTTTCCATTTAAACTTCAAGATTACAGATTGATGTGGTATGTAAGGCAGTTGGGCATCCTAATCCGCATTTTTTTCCATCATTTGATTGAACATGTTCTCAATGGCCAATTTCATTATTTGAAGAACTTTAACCTCGGGAAAGATAAGAAGGTGAATTTCTAGGTTATTGGTACATTGGGGCATTTGAAAACCTGATCCTCGATTTCTATTATTGTTATTGTTTCCTCAATTTCCTTGATTGTTGCCTCCCCAATTTCCTTGGTTGTTGTTGTTGTGCCAATTCCCTTGATTTTTATAACCCCAATTGCCTTGGTTATTTTGGGAAAGCCATTGATTTGG
This sequence comes from Nicotiana undulata, assembly GCA_005239495.1. NCBI lineage: Eukaryota > Viridiplantae > Streptophyta > Magnoliopsida > Solanales > Solanaceae > Nicotiana > Nicotiana undulata. The sequence goes on from ML288505.1 coordinate 2,450, forward strand.
ATTGAAGCCTTGGAAATTGCTCAGCTGCCCTTGGTAATTGTTCACAAATTGTACCTCTTATTGTTGCTCTTGATAAGAATCATCTTGTTCAAATACACCATCATCTTGTGCATAGTTAACTACTCAAGATTAAAATTGTTGACCCTTGGTCCCCTTCTTGTTGACCAAGACATTCACCCATTTCGTAACCTGAACTTTCTTAAGATCTTGTACTTGATGAAGTTGGGCCTTAGCATGTTGAGTCATGGTTGTGGTCAATTCTGCAATAGCTTGCCCATGGTCTTACAAACTTTTATGAAGATGAATCATGTTGGGATCACCTTGGGGAAAATTAGCTCTGGATTTCCAAGCTGAAGAAGTTTCCGCCATCTCATAAAGAATCTTGCATGCCTCCGCATAAGGTGTTGTCATAAAATTGCCTTCGACCAATTGATTGACCACACATTGGTCCGTAGTATTAATACCACAGTAGAAAGTTTTTTTTATCCTGTTGTCGGTCATATCATTGTTTGGGAACTTTTTCATCATTGGCCTATATCGCTCCAAATGTCATGCAAATATTCATTGGGATCTCGCTTGAAAGCCAATATTTCATCTCGTAGAGTAGCCATATGCCCAGGAGAGAAAAACTTTGAAATAAACTTCGCCGCCAATTCATCCTAAGTATGAATAGAATGATTAGGCAAGAGTTCCCACCAATACAAAGCCCTACCCCTTAGTGAGAAGGGATAAAGCCTTAGCCTCAAAGCATCCCCTGAAACATTTGTTTGTTTGCTCCCCCAACACGTACCCAAAAAACCCTTCAAATCATTATAAGCATTTTGATTCGGCACGCCGATGAAATAAACTCGTTGCTCGAGCAAAGTAAGAATCACATTGGTAATTTGAAAGTTTCATGCCCTAATGTGATGGGGGACTATGGCACTCGCATAACCTTTATTGGGCAAAATTTGATATTGCGCATCCACCTCATAAATTTTGTTGAGGAGCTTGAGACATTTTTTCAAGTTGCTCCTCTTCGCCATCCACTTCTCCCAATGGCATGTTTTCAAGTTCGTTGTTCACCATTTTGAACATACGATCACTTCAACAAATTAGAATAACGAAAGTAAACAAAGATATTTCAAGAGACAAACTCAAGTATATAGCTAACACCAAAAAACTCCCCTGCAACAACGCCGAAAATTGATCATGTCCAATTCACTCTCAAATAACAAGTATGAAACAATCCTCGCAACTATAAAATCCAACGCGAGTCAGGGTCGAATTCCATAGGGAGTTTAGATTGGTGCTAAAGTAAATACTCAAGAAGCGGGCGTGAAATAACAAAATCAGACTTTCAAACACAATAGGTAATTGTTATCTAAGACAGCTAAAAAATGAAACTAAATAGTAGCAACTAGAGAATGAAATATTTTTTGTGCTTTAATCAATTAAGGGAAAATCCTAGGAATTTAACTTTCACGTTGGTGTAAACTTAATGGGTATCTTGCTTGGTAGATGGTGTATTATAACACTCAATTCTCAAGTACTCACTCAAAACCTCTCGGTTATAGAGTAGTTATGCCCAAATTAGCTTTCTCAAGACCAAATGAGTAGAAATTTAAGCAACCAATATGAGTCTAAATGGGATATTCACTATCGTTAGTTCAAATACTTTAATCAAACTAGTAAAGACCTTAACTATCTCAATTTCTAGTTAGCCCAGTTTTTCTAGAATAGGTTCCTCTTTCACAAGTAAGAACGAAGTCAAATAGACATGAATCAATGTTTGCAGCCATAAATTCCAGATATAAAGTATATACAAGTCTAAATAGCAAACACCTAATCATAAACATGTATTAATATTAACAACCCATAAATTTTATACACTAGAGTTGGGTCACAACACTAAATAAAATCTATCTACTCATGTTTGAAGAGAGAAATAAAATAGATGAAGTAATTGAAGAAATAAAACAATAACTAAAAGTTAAAAGTAGCGAGTGTTTCTCCAATTTTGGTCACAACTTTCCCAAAGTAGTAAATTATAACCGCAAACGTTGTGGAATAAAAGAAGTCGCCCTAAAAAAATGTTTCTCGTCTATTTATGGTGTCCAGAAATTTGCTGACAAAAATTCCATTTGCGAGGTTCTGCGGACGCACAATTTGGTGTGCTGGCCCTATTTCTTTTTTCTCTTGCTCTAGGAGTAATTCTGAGGCAGCATAATAATCTCTGCGGCTGCACTTCAACTTCTACGGTCGCACATTTTTTTTTGTGGACACATTCTCAAGAGGCTTCACACTTGGTCTTCTGACGTTTTTGTTTTCGGCTTGTAATTGTGACCAACTTTTGTGGCCGCACAATTTGGTGTTTGGACCGCACTTATGATAAAATTCCTTTGAGGCTTCATGGGTACATCTCCGACTGCACTTGCATTTCTATGGACCGTTTCTCCATATGTGGCTTTAGAACAAGTAATGCGGATCACACTTTCATGATGCTAGGGAATTCTCGAAGATTGATTTGAGATCGGGGTACCATCAGTTGAAGATGAGGGCGTCAGACATTCTAAAGACTATTTTCTAGACCTACTATAGATATTATGAGTTCTTGGTGATGCCGTTTGGGTTGACCAATGCCCCAGCAACTTTCATGCACTTGATGAACAAAACGTGTTTCTTTCTTATCTAGATTTCGTTCACATAGTTTTCATTGATGATATGTTGATGTATTCTCGTAGCCAGGAGGATCATGGGAAACACTTGAGGATCATACTCCAAACTTTGAGGGAGAAGAAACTATATGCTAAATTTTCCAAGTGCAAATTTTAGCTAGAATCGGTGGCATTTTTGGGTCATTTGGTAGCTAGTGAGGTTATTAAGGTTGATCCAAAGAAGATTGAGGTAGTTTAGAATTGGCCCAAACCGTCTACCACTACTGAGATATGTGGTTTCCTTGGGTTGGCTAGGTATTATCGCCATTTTATAGAGGGGTTTTCATCTTTAGCATCCCCATTGACTAGATTGACGTAGAAGGATGCCTCATTTAGGTGGTCTGATAAGTGTGAGTATAGCTTTCAGAAGCTCAAAACTGCCTTGACTATAACTCCAGTTCTGCTTTTGCTTTTAGGATCGAGTTCTTATGCATTCTATTGTGATTCTTCGCATATTGGTATAGGTTGTGAGTTGATGAAAGAGGATAAAGTGATTGCTTATGCTTAGCATTAGCTGAAGCTCCCTGAGATGAACTACTGACTGCCCGAATTGGAGTTGGCAGCCATCGTTCACATGCTCAAGATTTGGAAGCAATATATGTATGTCGTGTCTTATAAGGATTTCACAAATCACAAGGGTCTCCAACACTTTTTTGAGCAAAAGCATTTGAACTTGAGGCAACAAAGGTGGTTAGAGCTACTAAAGGACTATGATATCACTATTCTTTATCAACTAGAGAAAGATAGTGTGGTGGCCGATACTTTGAGTAGGAACGCTGAGAGCATGGGGAGTCCTGCTTATATCCTAGTTAGGGAGAAACCGTTAGCATTAGATGTTCTTGCTTTGGCCAATTAGTCTGTGAGGTTGGATATTTCCGATCCTAGCAGGGTTATTGCTTGTGTTATATCATGGTCGTCCTTGTTTGAGCGCATCAAGGCGCGTCCGTTTGATAATCCACACTTGGTTATCCCAGGGAACACAATGCAACACGACAATGATAAGGAGGTAACTTTAGTGATGATGGTTTATTGAGGCTTCAGGGATGCATTTGTGTGCCTAATGTGGATGGGTTGCGAGAGTTGATACTTGAGGAGGCCCATAGTTTGCAAGTTTCCATTCATCAAGGTGCCACAAGGATGTACCATGACTTGAGGCAACATTAATTGTGGTAGAAAATGAAGAAGTTTGTTGCTCATTATTTGAACTGCCAGCAGGTGAAGTACAAGCATCAGATACTGGGTGGTTTGCTTCAGATGCTAGAAATTCTGCAGTGGACGTGAGAGCGTTGTTTAACCAAAGATTTAGATTCTCCGCCAAAGTTATTTTAAGAAGAACACGGGTTTCTGATAACAAAAAGAATATGGAAATACTTGTAAATAGATTTGTAAATAAAAAGCAATAATGATGCGCAAAAGTAAGTATATTTCAACAGTGATTCGAATGTTCTTTACAAGTTATATTTTACTCTCTTTTATAGAGGGTTTCTTAATATAACGTCTACTCTTTTCAGTGATTGAGCATTAATGGCTAAATAATGACATTAATATAACGTTACAATGATTAATCATAACTGTTGCGTGAAGAATGCATAACGTTTGGCTCATTAATAGAAGATCTCTAAAGATGCCCTCTATTCCGCCTTGATTCATTCTGACCGTGTCTTTTCATCTCCTCAATCTGGTTGAGATTACCGTATATTTACCTCGTGGGTATGCTATTCTGTTCCTCTTTATCTCATACGTCTTCATAAAGTCTCATCCTGTTGTCACGTATTCAATGCTCCACATGGATTGTTGAGTCATCATAATTAGTACATGTGTGAAGCTTAGTTTTACCAATACAGATAGTCCCCCCCCCCCCACTTACCATTTATTTATCGATTTAATATTTGGTAAGTGGATACTCATTTATGGTGGGAATATTTTGCCGCCGCTTTACTCGTACCATTGCATCTGTCTCTGAATCTTTGCGTCGCTTGTCATTTCCATTTAATGCTCGTGCCACATGTCATCCCCTGATTGGTTCTGCAATTATTCAGCGCTTTTTAGGGCTTTTTGCGGCTACATCAGTCACGAAGTGACAACTTCAATTATGACTTTCACATCACTGTTTTTTCCATTTTTTGACGGTCGCCTTCGAGTATATATACCCCTTTTCCTTTCTTTACTTTCACGAAAAACTTCCAACCTTCTTTCTTTATTTGTAAATTCTTCATCTTCGTAAATATGTCTTCTTCAAACCAACAATCTAGAAAGGTCATCATTGTAGATGAATTGACTCCCTCTTCTGCTCCAACACGGGGTAGGAGAGGCGGTAGGCTTAGGAGCTTAAGCTCTACTCCTTCCAGGGGTTCTTCTTTTTATTCTTCTCCCCCGCCATCTTCTAGATCTAATATTCCTTCGTCTTCTTTGAGGGCTAGGGCTTCTAGATCTTCATCAAAGAGTAAAGAACATAATGAACCACTTCGTGAGCTGAGAGTCGATGAGATTGTTCCCGCGGAGTTTTCTTTTGCTAAGGATAGTCATGCTATGAGTGAACAGCTTTCTTCAATGTCATCACATGACAGTTGTAATCACCCAAAAGGTCATCCTAGGTAATTCCAGCTAAATCTGTGTTCCAAGGCCTCGAAAGCCTTTGTTAATCTCAACTCGGTATGCGTGCGCAGCCCGGGCAGGTAGCCGGGAAGCTTCCATGAGAAAATTTGTTAAAGATGGGATTTTTGAATTGAATAATTGAATAAAGTTGACTTTGGTCAACATTTTTGGTAAACGGACCCGGACCCGTGATGTGACGGTCCCGGAGGGTCCGTAGGAAAATATGGGACTTGGGCGTATGCCCGCAATCGAATTCCGAGGTCCCAAGCCCGAGAAATAATTTTTTAAAGAAAATTGTTTTCAGGAAATAATAAAAGATTGTGAAAATGAGTAATTATGTGAAAGCCGTGTTACCGGGCTCGGATTATGGTTCCGGAGCCCGGAACAGGTTTATTATATGTTATTTGTCCTATCTGTGGAATTTGGTGTAAAACGGGCTTGATTTGATTGGTTTCGGATCCAAATGAGGAAAAAGGGAGTTAATGAACTTGTGGGGTTTCTAAAGAATTTGAAATTTGGCTTGAGAGGTGATTTTATGTTCCCGAGGTCCGAATGAAATTCCGAGACCAGGAATAGTTTTGTTGTGTTATTTATAAATTATCTGCAAAATTTGAGGTCATTTCGAGTGGTTTAGGTCGGTTCGGCGCGTTGAAGTGAATTCTAGAATTTCAAAGTTCTTAAGTTTGATTAATTTGGTTTTGGGGTTTGATTTCGAGTTCCGTTGTTGTTTTTCATGTTCCGAAAGTTCGAGCGAGTCCGTATCATGAATACAGACTTGCCGGTGCTTTTGGACGGGGTCTCGAGGTGCTCGGGTGTGTTTCGGACCCCCGGGAGCTAAGTTGGAAAAACCAGAAAATCTGCTATTTGGTTTCGTTCTCTGTGATCGCAGAAGGTGGATTGCGATCGCGGAGAAGGATTTTGCTGGGCTTGTGATTGTTCACTGCGATCGCAGCCTCCTCTTCGCGATCGTAGAGGTCTGGATTCCACACCTTCGCGATCGCAGCCCGTTTCTTGCGATCGCATTGAGTCGCGTCTGGGCCGGGTGAGTTTGTTTTTCGCGATTGCAGGACCCATGCCGCGATCGCAGAGGTCTTGCCAGTTATTCTTCGTGATCGCAGGACCTCTGTCGCGATCGCAGAGGTCTGGTCAGTTGGCCTTCGCGATCGCAGGCCTCTTGTCGCGATCGCAGTGAAGGAATCACTGGGCAGTGTTATTAAATACGGGAATTAGCCTCATTCCACCATTTTCATCTTCCTCCTCAAGATTTTAGAGAGCTTCTCAAAGAACCTTCCTCCATTAAAATTGAGGTAAGTAAATTTCATAGTTTTATTAGTTTCAAACACTAATTCCTAGTTAAATTCACTAATAAATCATCTAAAAATCATAGAATTAGGTAGTAAATTTTAGGGTTCTTGGGGATTTCGGGATTTTTCCATGTTAGTCCATGAATTCTTGCATAAACTACATAACTTCGATCCTTAGACTCCGGGCAATTGATTCCTTCATGAATTTTCGAAAATCCGAACGTGTGGGCCCGGGGTCGAATTTTAGTATTGTCGGAGGAATAGTAGGAAATGTATAATTTGGCTTGGGAATTTGTTTATGGAGTACTTATTAATGATTATAAATCCATTATGTCTCGATATTCCCGATTCGGAGTTGAATTCGAGAGGAAAGGCTGTGATCGAGGCTTGACCTGCATTTTCTTAGAGTCGAGGTAAGTGTTTGGCTTAACCTCAGCTTGAGGGATTAGGTAAAGAGTATTACTTGTTATGTGAAACTCATGTCCATTGTATAGGCGTGGTGACGAGTGCCTATGCGTTGTGGTCAAGCATGCCCGTGAGTCATTTGTGATGAAACTTACTATGTTCTTAATTTTCTCCGCCATGTGAGTAATTGGTGAATTAAAAGTGATAGCTTGATGTTGTTTCATGACGTGGAGAGTTATTGAGTGATTTATTTCAGTTGAGGTTTACACTGTTGAATTTGTAATTCTGACGCGAGGTTGGGTATAGCTGAGACCCTTGTCGGGCATTTGTTGATGTTGTAATTGATGATTTCTCCTTGCCGGGGCAATCGAATTGTATTGATGTATTTCTATGCACTTGGGACTTCTTAGTATTGACTTTCACTTTATGTTGTTGCTTTGTGTTATTATATATGCACGAGGGGACATTCTGTGCCGAGTGATTGTGAGTATACGCACGAGGGGACATTCCGTGCTGAGTGTTATTATATATGCACGAGGGGACATTCCGTGCCGAGTGATTGTGAGGTTACGCGCGAGGGACATTCCGTGCCGAGTGTTTATTATGTATGCACGAGGGGACATTCTGTGCCGAGTGATTGTGAGGTTATGCACGAGGGGACATGCCGTGCCTTTTGCTGTTCATTATCTGTTGAGAAGTTGAATTCCTGTCTTTACTTTTATATTTCCGCTATTACACTGTTCTACCGTGCTAGTATTTTGTTGCCCTATTTCCGCTGCATGATCTCCCCGTATATGTCTTACTTGCTTATTTCTGTTGCCATTTCCCTGTCATTATATAAAACTGTACAGGTACATATATTGTTATTGGTCCTAGCCTCGTCACTACTTCGCCGAGGTTAGGCTCGACACTTACTCAGTACATGGGGTAAGTTGTACTGATGCTACACCTGCACTTCTTTATGTTGTGCAGACCACGCAGCCGGAACCGGTGATCACTGACAGTCGGAGCATCTCATCAGTTCACAGAGGAGACATAGAGGTAGACCCGCAGACGTTCGTGGGCCCTGATGTCACCTTCTACTTTCCACTTTCAGCCCTGTCTTACTTTTTATTTCAAAGACAGATTTATGTATTCATTGCAGACATTTTGTTTGTAGTAATCTCTTAGATAGTCCGTGAGTAGCTGACACCAGTTCTGGGATTTGTTTATGGGTTTTATTTCGAAAGCGCTATGTTGTATTTTGGTTATTTTGTTAAATTTCATATGGCATGCAATCGAAGCCCTAGTTATCTTGTTCGTATTTGTTGTTAATGAGTTTATTTAGTTCAAACGTTGGCTTGTCTAGCGGGTTCAACGTTAGACGCAGTCATGGCCCGAAGGTGGGATTTTTGGGTCGTGACAACAGTGCTGACCTTTATCCTACTCAAATAACAGAGGGCTTAGTGTCTCTTGTACGCAGGGATTGTTATTGGAATCTTGATTTTCCTATTGTTGTTCCTAACGATAACCAAAGGATAACTTCTTACAGGACTGGGTACTCTTTTGTCTATACTTATCCCTTCACATTAGGATTCAAGCCTCCCATCGACCCTTTTATCATTGAGTTTTGTCGATTCTTCAAAGTTTGTTTGGGACAAGTCGGTCCTCTTGTTTGGCGAGTAGTCGCGTGCCTTAGGTATTTGTCCAATTTAGCTTCCGTAACCTTTACTTTTCATTATCTTATTCACCTCTATTCTCCGATGTTGTGCCTCCAAGGAGTGCTTACTCTCGCGCCTAGGAGTAAAAGGGTGTTAGTTACTCCAGATGATGACAAGGATAGAGGGTGGTATGTCCGATATGTTGTTGTCCCTACTGCAGGTTTAGTAGGTGAAGAAAATCTACCCTTCCTTGAGAAGTGGAACCTTGCATGTGAGTACAGTTTTGCTCACTTTCCTTTATTCTTTTGTTTTGATAAGTTATCAGTACCGTGACTGTTTCTTTTCCTTTTGTAGCAACCATGGGATCCGTCGAGAATTTCTCCGGTTCCCGTGATTGGGTAGAAAAACTTTTGTCAATTGCTCCTTTAGAAGAACGTTCGTGGAAGTACCTCTCTTTGATGTTTGGTTGGAAAGTGAAGACCCACGGTAAGTGAAGTTTTTTGTTTTTACTTCTTCCTTTTTTGAGCTTTATCTGACCCCTTTTATTTGGTAAGGTTTCCTGCTCGTGAAATTTCTGCTGCGGCTGTGTCCCCTTCAAAGCTGTCCCTGGCCAAGGCTCAGGAGATAATCATTGGCTCCTCCTCATCGAAAAGGAATACTAGTGGGTCCTGGACCTTATAGGATGAAGAGGAAAAGGAGGGTTCTCTAGTTCATAGGTCACGTAGGAGGAGAACGATCTCCGACGATGAGTCTACGCCCGTTGTTGACTCTCCCGTGCCTGAATCAGAACTTTCCGCTCCCGAAGATGCAAATCCCTCTCCTGTTCATGAGTCCATTGATCACCTGTTCCAATAAGGTTTTGGTACCGTCTCTGATGAAGCCCCTCTTGTTGTTTTCTCTCCTACTGCTCCCATTGCTATTTCTGCTCCCATGGATGTTCCTGCTCCCCAGCCTACATCGCACGTTGCTCCTACACCCGCCCTACTTTTGTGCCTTCAGCTATTGAAGTAGGGTCTTCCAGCAAGGGGGTGATGAAGCAAGTTACAATAGAGGTTTTTGCGGCGGGCAGCCTCTTGAAAAAGTCGGGTCAGTCTGATGTATGGTTAAAGACATTGATAGGCCTGACTGAGAAGTCTAAGCTGGAAAGCCACAACTCTTTGACTTGGATGAACGAGATTGTGCACTCGTCCTTAAAGGTAAAACTTTCTCTTCCTTCATATGTACTTATATATTCTTACTGTATCAAATTTATCCTTTTATGTAGATCAACCTTATAGGAACAAAGTTAATGAAGAGAATCGTTCAAGTGGAGCAATCAGCGAATGACTTCCAAACTGAGGCTATCAATTGGAAGGAGAAGTACGAGAGTTTACAGCATGACATGGAGGCAATGAAGGAGGAAAAGTGTACCTTGGAGCAGCAGGTTAGAGTTGTTGCAACAGAACTGTCCATAGAGAAGGACAAAAATAACTTGGAGTCTTCCTTTGCAAAGCAGCTTTCCCGTGCCACCGAAGCGATTAGGAGCATGAAGGCCTTGTTACATCAGAAGGAGGCATACTCTGGTGAACTTGTTCAGTTTATCACCCAAACCCAATATGACCTCCGTATTTCTTTAGAGAAGGTCAAGTTTCTGGAAAGGTCTTTTTCTCCTTTACAAGCTTCCCAAGATGCTGACGTGGCTGAGAGAGATGAGCTAAGAGCTGAAGCTGAACAATGGGAGAAGGACTACGAGGCTCTTGAAGACAAATAAGCCGTCGATGTTAGCTGGGCTTATTTGAATTCCCGTCTCGACACACTGACGTAAATGGGCCAAGAGGGTTTTGACTTGGAAGCCAAAATTGCTAAAACTAGAGAGACGATTGAGAAGTCTTAGCAAAGTCAGAATTTCTATTCACCTGAAGTTGAGGTCCTTGCTGCTCGTGTCTCGCCATCTCAAGTTGCTCCTTCTGCCAAGGTGGACAACCCCCATCTAGTGAAAGAGTTTAAGGAACTTGGTTCTCTTTTTTTTTTTTTTTGAAACAATTGGTGCTTACCCCCGGTCCCATTGGGGGTAAGTTTGATCCTTTGTAAGTGCCCAACTGACAACTTAGGGGCAACCTATGTATAAACAAATCCGGCTTAGACTAAGTTAATACTTAGTTTTTTGCCGTAATAAATCAATATTAATATTAGCTTGACTTTTGATTTCTTTGAGTTTTTGTTTCACCCTTAAGTCTTTGCATGCTTTCTTGAGGTTTTTGGTTTACCTCTTAGTTTTTGACTTTGCATTAAAAAATGCTAAGATCTTTTGTACCTTTTCGTAATAGGAACGATTTATAAAGGAGGGCCCTTTTTTTATCGACACTTAATGAAGAAGATGTCTCAACTTCATAATGGTGTAAAATATCCAAAAGAGATATAGAAATTTCACATGTTTTTCTTAACAATGTCTTGAAGAAAGTTTTTGTATTATTTCGAACTTTCGTAACATTTTACATGTGTTTGTGTATCGTCCATAACCCTTTTGTAACTGTTTTTCTTACAACAGATTTGGTATGAACTTGTACTCGTAACTGTTTTTCTTTTGCAACAGTTTTTTCGAATTAATACAAGGGTATCACTATTGTCATTTATAACAGTTTTTTGAATAAATACAAGGATAATGCTCTTTCATCCGTAATTGTTTTCATTTACAACAGTTTTTTGAATAAGTACAAGGATGTGTTTTTTTACCCGTAACTAATATTCTGCCTTTAACCTGAATGTTCGTTTACATTTACGAATATGTTTTTTGAAACATTCATTTAAATTTACAAATATGTTTTTTGAAGGTTTTTGAATCAGGCTTTGTATTTTTGTCTTTGGCTCTTTGATTTTGCTCATAGTACATAACTTGTTGGGAAGATGGATCTTCAAGATTGAGCTTTGACGTTTTGATAGTCTTCTTCGCTTATTCTTTGCCTTCCATACTGTATAGTCCCCCAAGTGTTTGAGCTTTGAAGAATGAAATCTCGAGCACTTTAATATTCCTTCCTTGTGGTCCTTTTCTTGAAAAGGAAAAACATACGGGACTCGAAGGTATATACCTTTTAGATGATGACTGCTTAACCCTTAAAAATTCCACCTGAAAGTTGTAACCCTAGACCGGAAATTCAGTTACTTCCTCATGTCTATGCAGGTCTAATATCATCATCTGGTGATGGGTTAGATTTTTGCCTATCATCTAAAAAGGTTAGTATAATTTTAACTGTACAAAAGTAAAATCCAACGTAATGATACCTGACCGGGGGTATTCCTTTTACTTAGAAGTAATACTTCTTCAAATGAACAGCATTCCAATTGGTTAGTAAGATTCTACTGTCCATAGTTTCCAGCTCATAAGCGCCTTTTCCAGTGATTCCACGGACTTTGTAAGGTCCTTCACAATTTAGATTTAGCTTTCCATCACCATCTTCCTTTGTCGATTGGAAGATTTTTCTAAGAACAAAGTCCCCAATTTTGAAATATCTGAGGTGAGCTTTTATGTTGTAATATCGTTCTATAATTTGCTTTTGGGCTGCCATTTGTATTAGTGCAGCTTCTCTCCTTTGCTCGAGCAAATCCAGATTTGTTCTCAACTCGTCATTGTTTGTTTCTTCCGTTATTGTTGTGAACCTCATGCTTGGTTCACCGATTTCCACCAGTATTAAAGCTTCTGAACCGTAAACAAGCGCGAATGGAGTTTCTCCCATACCTGTTTTTGCAGTAGTTTTGTAAGCCCATAATACTGCCGGTAGCTTATCAGGTCAGTTTCCCTTGGCTTTTTCAAACCGTTTCCTTAAGTTGTTGATGATGACTTTGTTTGTTGACTCGGCTTGTCCATTAGCCACGAGGTGATATGGTGATGAAGTGATTCGTTTGATTTTCCAACTTTCGAAGAATTCTGTGATTTGTGAGCCTATGAATTGCGGGCCATTGTCACACATGATCTCCTTTGGTATTCCAAAGTGGCATATTATGTGTCGCCATATGAAAATTTTCACTTCTTTTTCTCGCACCTGTTTAAAAGCGTCTGCCTCTACCCATTTTCTGAAATAATCAGTTAATACGAGTAAGAATCGTACCTTTCCTTTAGCTGGGGGAAGAGGTCCCACTATATCCATACCCCATTTCATGAATGTCCATGGTGACACCACAGGGTGGAGTAACTCTGCTGGTCGATGTATATTGTTGGCATACCATTGACATTTGTCGCATTTGGCTACGAAATTTTCAGCCTCTTTTTCCATTTTAGACCAATAGTACCCTGTTCTGATTAGGGTTTTAACTAAGGATCTCGTTCATGCGTGGTTTCCACAATGTCCCTCGGGTACTTCCTTAATCACATACACCGTTTGATTAGGTCCAAGGCACTTTGCTAGGGGACCTTTAAACATTTTACGGTATAAATTATCACGAACTAGGCAGTACCATGCAGCTTTCCAGCGAAGTGCTTGAGCTGCTTTTTTATCTTATGGTACAGTACCATTCTGCAAAAAGTTTACAATTTCGTTTCTCCAATCCCAGGTTAAATTGTTAAATGTTACCTCACTTTTGTTCTGGTCGATTGTTGAATGGAATAAGTGTATCACAATCGCATTGTATTTATTTGTTACGTCGGTAACTGCTGTGAGGTTAGCTAATGCATCTGCTTCTACATTTTCCTTCCTGGGTATTTGCATAATGTTCCATGACTGGAATTGCCTTGCTAGATCTCGTGCAGTTTCTAGATATTATTTCATTCAAGCCTTTCTAGCGGTATAAGTCCCCAGCATCTAGTTTACTACTAGTTGAGAGTCACTTTTGATCACGATCTGCTCGATTGAGAGTTCTCATGCAAGTTCAAGCCCTGCAAAGAATGCTTCGTACTCTGCTTCATTGTTAGTTATGGGATAACATTTAATGGCTTGTAGTATATTTTCACCCGTATGTGATATTAAAACAATTCCCAAGTCGGATCCTTTTATATAAGAAGAGTCATCAGTAAATACATTCCATATTCCTGGATTAGCTCCGTTGAAGATTTGTAATTCTTTTTCCACTTCAGGGATTATGCTAGTATTAAAATCAACGACGACATCAGCTAGAATTTGAGACTTTATTGCAGTCCTAGGCTGATATATTATGTCATGTTCGCTTAATTCTATTGCTGACTTAGCTAATCTTCCTGATAACTCTTGTTTATGCAAAATATTTCTCAGTGTATATGAGGTCACAACAGTAATTGGGTGACACTGAAAGTATGGTCTTAACTTTCTAGGTGCCATAATTAGAGCTAAGGCTAATTTTTCTAGATGACGATATCTAGTTTCAGCATCTAATAAAGACTTGCTTACATAATAAATTGGAGATTGTTTACCTTTGTCTTCTCTTACCAGTACTGCACTTTCCCCCTCTTTTGGTTTAGACAGATGCAGGGGTTTTGATAGAAAATCCTTCAGATCTTTGAGAGCCTGCTGGCATTCCTCAGTCCATTCGAACTGATTTTGCTTTTTTAGAACTGAAAAGAATTTAAAACTCTTCTCCGAAGACCTGGAGATAAATCTTCCTAAAGCTGCAATTCTTCTTGTTAGTCTTTGAACTTCTTTTTGCTCGTAAGTATATCAGGTATTTCATCAATAGCTTTAATCTGAGTAGGGTTTACTTCTATACCCCTATTTTATACAAGGAGACCCAAAAACTTACCCGATTCAATGCCAAAGGGACATTTTTTGGATTTAGTTTCATGTTATACCTACGCAGTATTTCGAAGGTGATTGAAAGATGTTGGAAATGATCTTCCGTTTGTGTTGATTTCACCAGCATGTCATCAATGTATACTTCCATTGTTTTCCCCATATGTTCCTGGAACATCTTGGTCACTAGCCTTTGATATGTGGTTCCAGAATTTTTCAGGCTAAATGGCATGACTTTTTAACAATAAGTCTCACTCTTCATCAATCACTTGGTTCTTGAATGGTCCTTGCTTTCTTTTCTTTTTCTTGACAGGTACGAAGGATGGATCTTCATTTAGTTTATGAGTCATCACTTATGGAGGTATACCTGTCATATCTGAATGGGACCAAGCGAAACAATTTGAGTTAGCTTTTAGATATTCAATTAACTTACCTCTTCTCGCGGGGTTTAGCCTCGTGCCTATATGAACATTTTGCTCAGGATCCTTCTCGAATAGTGGGATAGCTTCGAGCTCCTCAGTGGTTGTTTTAGTTTGTTCGTCTTCTTCTGGCTCCTGAATGACATCGGTTCTGGAATCCATGTCCGTATGTTTTAATGTTGCCTCTGTGGTGATCTGGCTCACCTTCTCGTGGCTATCTTCTTCCATATTTTTTTGGGTGTTTTCTTCGTCTTTTGATTCTTCCGCTGCCTCTTTTTTGTTAGTGTTTTACTGATTTTATATTTCTTGAGGTCTGTTGATCGCCCTGAATTTGTTGAATTCCCCATTTGGAAGGTAATTTAATTACCTAATGTAAAGTAGATGGTATTGCTTCCAAATCATGGATCCATGGCCTCCCCATGATTACGTTGTAAGCCATATCGGTATCGATGACTTAGAACTTTGTATTTTTGATTACTCCTTCTGCATAGGTACTAAGCTCAATTTCTCCTTTTGTTATGAATGTTGAGTTTTCAAACCATGATAAGGCTCGTTCTTTTGGGATTACTTGATCCTCCATTAGCATTTCTTCCACAACTCTCAACAAAATGATATTGACTGAGCTACCTGGATCAATCAACACTCTTTATAAGTTAGTATCATATATCAGTAAGGATATTACCAGTGCGTCGTTATGGGGAAGCAACAATCCATTGACATTTGCGTCGTCGAATGATATGTTGTCTGCTTCCACGGCTTCAAGAATCCTCTTCTCGTGTGTAATTGTGAATTTTGTTGTTCTTTTGCAGACTACTCCGTTCACCTCCTCTCCTCCGTGTATCACATTAACTGTTCTCTTTTGAGATGGTGGTTTTGGGGGCTCTTTCATGTTCTTCATATATGCCTATTTACCTTTTTCACTAAACAGTTCTGTTAGATAGCCCTGTTTTAATAATTGTTCTACCTCACCTTGCAATAACCTTCAATCTGATGTTCTGTGTCCATGATAGTTATGGAATTCACACCAGAAGTCTGGATTCCTTTTGTTTGGATTCGATCTCATTTCCTTGGGCCATCGAACTTTATCGCCCATGTTTCTCAGTACTGTAATTAATTCAGAAGTACTTACATTGAAGTTGTAGTCTCCAATTCTTGTATTACCTCTATTTCGTTCATCTCGATCCTTTCTGGATCTTGATGAGGAAGTGCTCGTATCTCTATTTGACGGTCTATATTCTGACCATGTGTTTTCAAACTTGGAACGAGTTTCTCGTCCCAAAGGTCCCATATATAGATCGTACATGTTCTTACATGTTCTCCTTTCTGGTTCAGAGCGTGTGGAACTGGTTCGATCTTCAGCTTTTGATTAAGCAATGGTGTCTTCTTCTATCCGTAGCTTTGTGATGTACCTGTTATAGACATCGTTCCATGTCGTGGCTGGGAATTCTCTCAAGCTTTCCTTGAGTCTTCTCATGGTTTCTAAGCTTCTATCGTTTAAATTTCTTGCAAACGCCATTGCTGCCCAATTGTCAGGTACCATTGGTAGCAACATTCTTTCTCGTTGAAACCTGTCTACAAACTTTCCCCTCCTTTCCGTGTACAAACCACTGAGGAGCTCGAAGCTATACCACTATTTGAGTAGGATCCTAAGCAAAAAGTCCATATATGCGCAAGGCTAAGCCCAACCAGAAAAGGTAATTTAGTTGAATACTTAAAAGCTAACGCGGATTATTTTGCTTGGTGTCATTCAGATATGACAGGAATACCCCAGAAGTGATGACTCATAAACTAAATGAAGACCCATCCTCCGTACCTGTCTAGCAAAAGAAAAGAAAGCAGGGATCGTTCAAGAATCAAGTGATCGATGTAGAGGGGGACTTATTGTTACAAAGTCATGCCTTTTGGCTTGAAAAATGCTAGAGCCACGTATCAAAGGCTAGTGACCAAGATGTTCCAAGAACACTTGGGGGAAAAAATGGAGGTGTACAGTGATGACATGTTGGTGAAGTCAACACAAGTAGAAGACCATTTCGATCATCTCTCGATTACTTTCGAGATCCTCCGCATGTATAACATGAAATTAAATCCAGAAAATGTGCCTTCGGCGTCGAATCGGGTAAAGTTTTGGGTTTTCTCATATCAAATAGAGGTATTGAAGTATATCCTGCTCAAATTAAAGCTATTGAAGAAATACCTGATATACTCACGAGAAAAAAAAAAAGTTCAAATATTAACAAGCAGGATTGCAGCCTTAGGAAGATTCAGCTCTAGATCTTCAGAGAAGAGTTTTATATTATTCTCAGTCTTGAAGAAGCAGAACCAGTTCGAATGGGCTGAAGAATGCCAACAAGATCTTAAAGATTTGAAGGCCTACCTATGAATCCCCCGCTGTTGTCTAAACTAAAGTAAGGGGAAAGGTTATATGTTTATCTTGCTGTTGTAGAAATTGCCGTAAGTGCAGTCTTGGTAAGGGAGGAAAAAGGTAAACAATCTCCTATCTACTGCGTAAGTAAGTCATTATTAGATGCTGAAACTAGATATCCTCATCTAGAAAAATTAGCCTTAGCTCTAATCATGGTAGCTAGAAGCTAAGATCGTACTTTCAGTGTCACGCAATTACTGTCGTAACCTCATATCCACTGAGGAATATTTTACATAAGCAAGAATTGTCAGGAAGATTAGCTAAATGGGCAATAGAACGAAACGAACATGACATAGTCTATCAACCTGGGACTGCAATAAAGTCTTAGGTTTTAGCTGATTTCAATAGCAGCATAATTTCTAAAGTGGAAAAAGAACTGCAAACCTTCATCGGGGCTAATCTAGGAATATGAACCCTATTCACTGACGGCTCTTCTAATATAAAAGGAGTCGGCTTGGGGATTGTTTTAATACCACCTACGGGTGAAAATATAAGAGAGGCTATTAAATGTTATCCTATAACTAACAATGAATCATAGTACGAAATTTTCATTGCAGGACTTGAATTAGCACGAGAACTCCCAATCGAGCAGATTGTGATCAAAAGTCACTCGCAACTAGTGGTAAACCAGATGTAGGGGACTTATACTGCTAGAGAGACTCGAATGCAACAATATCTGGAAAAGACACGAGACCTGGTAAGGAAATTCCACTCATGGAAGATTATGCAAATACCCATAGAGGAAAACGCAGAAGCGGATGCATTAGCTAACCTTGCAGCAGTTACCGATGTTACGAATAAAGAAAATGCTATTATGATACACTTGTTTCATTCTGCAATCGACCAGGACAAAAATGAGGTAACATTTAATAATTTAACATGGGATTGGAGAAACAAAATTGTAAACTTTTTGCAGAACGGTATCGTACCTGAAGCTCAAACACTTCGTCGAAAAGAAGCACGGTACTGCCTAGTTCGTGATACCCTATACTGCAAAATGTTTAGAGGTCCCCTAGCAAGGTGCCTTGGACCCAATCAAACAGAATGTGTAATGAAAGATGTACACGAAGGCCATTGTGGAAACCATGCAGGAGAAAGCCCTTTTACCCTAATCAGAGTAGGGTATTATTGGCCCAAAATGGAAGAAGACGCTGAGAATTTCGTAGCTAAATGCGATAAATGCAAGCGATTTGCTAACAATATGCATCGACCAGCAGAATTTTTCCACCTAGTTATGTCGCCATGGCCGTTTATGAAATCGGGGATGGATATAGTAGGAGCTCTTCCTACGGCTAAAGGAAAGGTACGATTTTTGCTTGTATTAAAAGATTATTTCTCAAAATAGGTGGAGGCAGATGCTTTTAAATAGATGCGAGAAAAAGAAGTGAAAAGATTCATATGGTGAAACATCATATGTCGTTTTGGTGTACCAAAGGAAATCGTATGTGACAATGGCCCACAGTTCATAGGCTCACAAATCACAGAATTATTCCAAAGCTAGCAAATCAAACGAATCACTTCTTCACTGTATCATCCCGTGGCTAATGGGCAAGCAGAGTCAACGAAGAAAATCATTGTCAACAATTTGAAGAAACGGTTGGAAAAAGCTAAGGGAAACTGGCCTGAAGAGCTACCGGCAGTATTATGGGCTTATAGAACTACTGCAAAATAGCCACGGGAGAAACCCCATTCGCGCTTGTTTATGGTTCAAAAACTTTAATACAAGTGGAAATTGGTGAACCAAGAATGAGATTCACAACAACAACAGAAGAAACAAACAACGACGAGTTGAAAACAAATCTGGACTTGCTCGCGCAAAGGAGAAAAGGTGCGTCAATACCCATGGCAGCTCAAAAACAAATTATAGAGATATATTACAGCAGAAAATCTCACCTAAGATATTTTAAAATTGGGGACTTCGTCCTTAAAAAAGTCTTCCAATCAACAAAGGAGGCCGGTGCAGGAAAAGAATCCAAATTGGGAAGGACCCTACAAAGTCCGTGACATTGTTGGGAAAGGCGCTTATGAGCTAGATACCATAGATGGAAGAATTTTACCAACAAGTTGGAATGCCGTTCATTTGAAGAAATATTACTTCTAAGGAAAAGGAATACCCACGGTCAGGTATCATTATGTTTGACTTCATTTTTGTAGAATTAAAATTATGATAACCATTTTAGATGATAGGCAAAAAGCTAACCCATAACCAGATGATGATATTAGACCTGCATAGATACGAGGAAGTAACTGAATTCCCGGTCTAGGGTTACAACTTTCTGATGGGCGTTTTAAAGGGTAAAGCAGTCATCATCTAAACTATATACCTTCGAATCCCGTATGTTTTTCCTTTTCAGGAAAGGGAACACAAGAAAGGAATAGTCAAGTGCTCGAGATTTCATTCTTCAAAGTTCAAACACTTGGGGGACTATACACTGTGGAAGGAAAAGAAGAAACAAATAAGACTATCAAAAAGGTCAAAGCTCAAGCCTGAAGATCCATTTTTTCCAACAAGTCAAGCGTTATGAGCAAAATCAAAGAGCCAAACACAAAAACCCAGAGCCTGATTCAAAAACCTACAAAAAAAACATGTTCATGAATGTAAATGAATGTTCAGGTTAAAGGCAAAATGTTAGTTACGAGTAAAAATTCATACCCTTGTGTTTACTCAAAATCTGTTGTAAAGGAAAACAGCTACGGGTAAAAATTCATACCCTTGTGTTTATTAAAAAAAATTTGTAAAGAAAAAATTTATGAAAGAGTTATAGACGATATTCATACACATGTAAAATTTTACGAAAGTTCGAATAATACAAAGACTTTCTTCAAAACATTGCTAAAACAAATACGTGAATTCATATCTCTCTTTTGTAAGTTTACACCATTATGAAGTTGAGACGTCTTCTTCATTAAGTGTCAATAAAAAGGTCTCTCTTTTATAAATCGTGCTTATTTAAAAAAGACACGAAATATCGAAGCATTCTCAACGCCAAATTAAAAACTAAGGGGTAAAACAAAAACCCTAGCAAAAAGCATACAAACACTTAAGATTAAAAGAAAAACTCGATAAACCATAAGTCATGCTAATATTAATATTAATATTATGGCAAAAACTAAGTATTAACTTAGTTTAAGCCCGATTTGTTTATACAAGGTTGCCCCTAAGTTGTCGTTTAGAGACATACAAGAACCAAACTTTACCCCCAAAATGGGACCGGGGGTAACCACCAATTGTTCCAAAGAAAAAAGAAAAAAGACGGGGTTTAATAAACTCTTTCACTCGACACTGGGGGGATTATCTTTGGCAGCAGGAGGAGCGGCTTGAGATGACGAGGCTTCAGCAGCAGCTTCATCAGGTACGATTTCATTACCTGTTGGGACCTTAACTTTAGGTGATGAGAAATTTTGACTCTGCCGAGACTTTTCAAACGTCTCCTTGGTTTTGGCAATTTCAACTTCTAAGTCAAAATTCTCTTGGCCCATTTCCGTCAATGTGTCAAGTCGGGCATTCAAATAAGCCCAACTAACATCAATAACTGCTTTGTCCTCAAGAGCCTCGTAGTCTTTCTCCCATTGTTCAATATCGGCTCCTAGCTCATCTCTCTCAACCACGACAGCATCATAAGAAGCCTTCAAAGGGGCAAGGGATCTTGCCAGAAACTGAATCTTGTCTAAAGATTCACGGAGGACTTCTTGGGTCTGAGTAAGTGATTGCAGAAGTTCACCAGCGTAAGACTCCTTTTGATCCAACAAAGCCTTCAAGCTTCTTATCTCTTCAGTAGCATGGGAAAGCTGTTTCGCAAAGGAAGACTCCAAGATGCTTTTATCCTTACCTGCCTAATTTGATGATGCCTTCTCTATGGCCAGTTCCGCTGTAAATACTCTGATCTGCTGCTCCAAGGTACATTTCTCCTCCTCTACTGCCTCCATATCAAGTTGAAGACTCTCAAACTTCTCCTTCCAGTTATTGGCCTCGGTATGATAGTCATTTGCCACTTGCTCCGTATGAAGGATTCTTTTCATTAATTCAGTGCCAATAAGATTGAGCTGCATAAAAGGAAAAGTTAGATATGGAAAAGGATATGAAAAGAAGGAGGGACAATATAGAGTCTACCTTTAGAGACGAATGCACAATCTCGTTCATCCAAGTTAAGGAGTTGTGACTTTCCAGCTTAGACTTCTCAACCGGTCCTATTAGGGGCTTTATCCTTACATCCACTTGGATTGACTTCTTTAAGAGGTTGCCTCCCGCATGAACCTCTATCATTATTTGCTTCATCACCCCACTACTGGAAGATCCTACTTCAATGATAGAAGGAACGAAAGTAGGGTAGATGAAGGAGCCACGGATGAAATAGGCTGGGGAGAAGAAACAGCAACGGGAGTAGTAAACGAAAGTTCCACAGGAGCAGACGAAGGGAAAATAGCAAGAAGAGGTTCCTCTGAAACTGTACCAAAGCCTTTGTGGAACAGTTTTTCAATTGATTCATTAATAGGAGAGGAAGTTGCATCTTCAGGAGAGAAATGCTTTGACTCATGTACGGGAGGATCAGCAACAGGAGAAGACTCATTGTCAGTGTCACGACCCAAATTCCAATTCAGGTCGTGATGGCGCCCAGCACCGGAGTCAGGCAAGCCAACACTAGTTTGCTAACTAAATTACTTAAATTAATGAGATGTTCAAATACTTGTCAAGTTTTAATTTAAGAAGGACTTTAATGAAAGTGAGGAAGTGAGACAAACTGATTTAAAGTAACTCAAAAATTGTTTGCCAGCATAAATAGAGTAGCAAAATACTAGCGAGTCAACTACGTGTGCCAAGACCTAGTGTCACAAGTCCACCAGCAACTAGTGGAATATACAAAGCTAGACAAAAATAGAAGTACTACTATCTGAAAGAATAGACAGGAGTATCCCAAAAATAGTAGAAAAACTCCACAGTGCTACTGAGGAATGCCAAGAGGAGCAGATCACTGTGTAGTCGGGTCCAGATAGTACTCTCAATGACGGACACCGGAATAGTGCCCAGGTGCAACAGCCTCAGAACCTGTACAATTAAGTACAGAAGTGTAGCATGAGTACATATAAACAAATATGTACCCAGTGAGTATCCCGTCTAAACTCGAAGAAGTAGTGACGAGAGGTAGACGTGTTACTCACTAGGGTCGTTATCGATAATATGATTTAATAAATCTAGACAGGATTAACATTTATGGAAAGCAAGTAGACATGGAGCATCGGTATATAAAGATAACGATCCACCTGCAAGTACCAAGTAACAATTTTTAATAAAAATCACAAGTTTCCTTCCCCACAGAACTATTAAATTGGTAAGAATAATAATAAGACTCTCAATCAAATACATAGCATATAATATGTCGAGGCGTACGGCCGAAGCGACGCAAAGTTTAAATGTGCACTGCCGAGGGTCGAACGGATCGAACCATAGATGAATCTATTACTCCGCTCGCGAATCGATCGTGCGACACGGTTGACATAGTATAAGGCTACCCCGCTCACGAATCATACATGTGACTTGGGTGCTCGTAAACATACATAATGTTATCAGGAAATTCAAGAATAATTCAGGGAAACATACTTGGAAGCAGGGATTTAAGCATTTAAATTTACGTAATACTTCCTACTATTCTCACGAAATTTCAAGGATATTACATAATAGAAGTACATGTAAGGATACAGGCAAAACACGTAAAGGCCTGCTTGTGAGTCCTAAGGACTACCCGACATAGCATAAGAGTAGCTACACATGGACTCTCGTCACATTGTGCATGCGTAGCCCCCGCAAATAAGGACATTTAGTCATTTACAATTTACCTATGGGGACAATTCCCTCTTACAAGGTTAGAAAGGAGACTCACCTCGCGTAGAACCTACTTCCCGGGTCAAGAACGTGCCCTAAACTCCAAACTTGTCACCCAAGGACTCGAAACTAGCCAAATATTATTTAAATACATTAATATACACTCAAAAGTATGAAATTCTATTACTAGTTTAGTTAATTCGTCATTCTTGAAGAAATCCCAAAATACACACCCGGACCCACATGCTCGGATTCCGAAAATATTCAAAGAAATCAATCACCCATAACCTAAGGATCATTATTATATAGTTTTTGTATGATTTCACGGTAGAAAAGTGGTGAAATTCCCTAAAATTCATCAACCCTAGGTTTTTACTCTAACCCATGAATTACCACTAATTAGTGTGTTAATCTACCCTAAAAATTCAAGTATTCAACTTAATTTATAGTGGTAATCACTTACCTCTCAGTTGCTAGGTTAAATCTCCTCTTTGGAAGCTCCCAAAATCGCCACAAGTGAAGAAAGAATGGCTAAAATGGGACTAACTCTCGTTTAAGAACACACTGCCCAGCTGCCCATTAAATGCGATCGCAGCTGGGTCAATGCGATCGCAGAGAGTAAAGAACCTGCGCCCCTGAATACTACTATGCGATCGCAGACAGGGTCTTGCTGTCGCGGAGAGTAACTGGCCTGGGCTCCTAAAGGGACTACTGTGCGACCGCGGACAGGGAGCATGCGGTCGCGAAAGGCTATCTGACAGGCCTATGCGATCGCGAGGGAGGGGTATGCGATCGCAGAGAGCAATTGGATGGGCCAGGCCACAGCCCAACCTAGTGCAAACGTGGACAGACTTGTGCGATCGCACAAGTCATTTCTCACCCCCAGCCCATTCCTCCTATGCGATCGCAACAAGGCACCCGCGATCGCAGAGAAGGAAACCAGACAGAAAAACTGGTATTTTGGATTTAACTTTGAGGGGTCCAAAACTCACCCGAGCCCCTCGGGACCCCATCCAAAGGCACTAACAAGTCTGTATTCATGATACGGACTCACTCAAATTTACGGAACGTGAAAAACAACAACAGAACTAAGAATCCAACCCCAAAACCAAATTGAATCAAACTTTGAACTTAGAGTTCTAGAATTCGGTTTCAATGGGCCGAACCGACCTATACTACTCGGAATGACACCAAATTTTGCGAGCAAGACATTAATGACATAATGGAACTATTCCCGGCCTCGGAATCCATTTGGACCTTGATAACACAAAAACACTTTCCAACCCAAATTATGAACTTAAGGAAACTCTACTTTCGCTATTTGGCGTTGAAACGCTCCCGGGTCATCCAAAATCCATTACGGACATACGTACAAGTCCGAAATTATCATACGGAGCTACTGGAATTGTCGAAACTCGATTCTGAGGCCGTTTAATCAAAATGTTGACCGAAGTCAAACTTGGCTTTAAAAGCCAACCTTAAGGAACCAAGTGTTCCTATACTATTCTAAACACTTCCAAATACCGAACCACCCATCCCCGCAAGTCATAAATCACTATAGGACGCTACGGGAAGTCTTATTTAGGGGAACGGGGTCCGAATACACAAAATGACCGGTCGAGTCGCTATAGTCAGATACGACCCTCCTTCTTCGCGACCTCCGGATCAGAGAACCCTCCTCTTGTTCTTCCTCATCCTCCAAGGTCTGGGGCCCACTTGCCTTCCTTTTTGACGAAGAGGAGTTAACAATGATTTCTTGGGACTTAGCCAAATAAAGTTTTGAAGAGGACACGGCAGCAGCAGAGATTCCACGAGCAGGAAACCCTAACAAATGATAGGGATCAGAAAATCTCGAAAAGAGAAATATAAAAATAACCCTTACCATGGGTTTTCACCTTCCAACCAAACTTGATGAGAGGTACTTCCAAGAACGTTCTTCCATAGGAGCGATCAACAGTTATTTTTCTACCCGATCACAGAAACCGGAGACATTCTCAACGGTTCCCATGGTTGCTACAAAAGAAAAAGAAATAGCCATGTTACTGGTAATTTATCAACAAAAAAAAGAAGGAAAGTGAGAAAAATTGTACTCACGTGCAAAGTTCCACTTCTCAGGGAAGAGGAGATTTTCTTCACCTACTAAACCTGCAGTAGGGACAACAACATACCGAACATACCATCATCTATCTTTGTCATCATCAAGTATAACTAAAACTCTTTTACTCCTAGCCGCGAGAGTATCCTTGGCGGAATAGCATTGGGGAATAGAGATGAATAAGATGATGGAAAGTAAAAGGAACTGAAGATAAGTTGGCCAAATACCTAAGGCATGCAACTGCCCTCCAAACAAAAGGACCAATCTGTCCCAAACAACATTGAAGAATCGACAGAATTCTATGATGACAGGGTCGATGGGAGGCTTAAATCCTAATGTGAAGGGATAAGTGTATACGAAAGAATACCCAGTTCTATTAAAGGTTATTCTTTGATTGTCATTAGGAACTACAACTGGAAAATCAGGTTTCCAACAGCAATCTCTACGTACGAGTGACACTAAACCCTCTGTTATTTGGGTAGGATAAAGGTCAGCACTATCATGTGATGACATGGAAGAAAGTTATTTACTAATGGCCTCAATATACTTTACAAAATAAAACTAGGCAGGGACAATCTCATCGTCTCTCGGTTCACGAAGTGGTTCGTTAGGTTCCCTACTCTTCGAAGAAGATCTAGAAGCTCTAGCCCTTGAAGAAGACGAAGAAATATTAGACCTAGAAGATGGCGGAGGAGTAATATAAGGAGAAAAAGAACTCCTAGAAGGTGTAGAACTTAAACTTCTTAGTCTACCACCCCTCCTGCTCCGTATTGGAGCAGAAGAAGGAGATAGATCGTCTATAATGATAACGTTTCTAGGTTGCTAGCTTGAGGAAGACATGTTTACAAGAAAGAAGAATTTACAAACAATGAAAGAGAGTTAGAAGTTTTTCATGAAAGCAAAGGAAAGAAAAGGGGTATTTATACTCAGAGGCGACCGTCAAAAATGGAAAAAACAGTGATGTGAAAGTCATAATTGAAACCCTTTTAAACCGGCCCCGAAAGGAGTGCTTGGGGGAAAAGGGGGCGCGACAACCAGCAAAACAATTTTCTTCAAAAATTGTTTTTCTAAGGCTAGGAACCTCGAAATTCAATTAAGGCATACGCCCAAGTCCCATATTTTATTGCGGACCTCCCGGGATCGTCAGAACGCAGATCTGGGTCCGTTTACTAATAATGTTGACCGAAGTCAACTAAAACAAAATTTTAACTCTAGAAACTACTATTTCTCATATTTTCACAAAAAAGCTTTATGGTTTCACGCCCAGACTATGCACGCAAATCGAGGTGATTAAAATTAGTCTTTTTGTGGATAATAAGCCTAGAATTTGGTATTACTTCGTAAAATGACCCATTAGGTCATCACAATCTCCACCTCTAAAACAAACGTTATCCCTCGGGATAAGTTTGCAATCCTTGCACAACCCTCTATCGCACCTCCTGTGAGGAGATAAAAATTTTGAGTCTTCTCCATTGTACTATGGAAAGTAACCAAACGCTCCTCCCTTTTCAAAAAACTAGAGTTTGCAATCACCAACTCAAATTCCTTAGCGAAATCCAATAGCGAAGTTCATCCTCCGTTCCTATCCCCAAAGTCGAAGCCGCCATTGTAACAACCCGGTATGTCGTTACGTAAAACTTGCATTAAAAGTTTTGTTATTGACTTGTTATGGATTGGATATACTGTTATTGATGTGTGAGAGTTGGTAGGCTTGGAATCGGAATGGTTGCAGTGATGATTTAGTCACTTAGTCCTTAAGAATAACCTTAAGACGAGAAAAGTCAACTGAGAGTTGACTTTTTGTAAACGACCACGGAATTCATATTTTATAGCTCGGATAGCTTTGTTAGGTGATTTGGGACTTAGGAGTGTGTTCAGAATAATTTTGTGATGTCCGGTGTAGAATTAGGCTTGAATTGACGAAAGTTAGTTTTCGGTGATTTTTGGTCGGCAATGGAAAATAGTCTATCAGGGTCGGAATGAAATTCCGACAGTTGGAACAGGTTCGTAATGTCATTTTGGATGTGTCTGCAAAATTTTAGGTCAATCGGAGTTGTTTTGGATAGTTTCGGCATCTTTGGTAGATTTTAGAAATTTCAAAGTTCTTAGGCTTGATTCTGATGTAAATTTGGTGTTTTGATGTTAGTTTTGGTGTTTTGAAATGAAACTAAGTTTGAATGATCATATGTGATGTGTTGGTATAGTTGGTTGGGGTCCCAAAGAGCTCGGGTGAGTTTTGGATAGGTTTGGGCCGCGTCGTGCTCGTTTTTCTTATGCTTCGGCGTCGTTTCTACAAGCATAAATGATATCATATTAAGCAAATGAGATCCGATTACTGTTTTGAATAAAGCATTAGATCCGTATCGTAATTACGGACCCGTAGAAAAAATAATCGTCGAATTTGGACATCGTATGAGGATTTTATGGCCATTTTACCAAGATTGCCCAGATTTTTCAGGTTAATTACGAATTTGTCCCTGACGGCGTATTAAAAATCTGCACTATTTGCAAATCTTAAACCATACATATATCCTTCATTATAAGGTCAAATTGAGTGATTCAAAAGCCTCAATTGATTAAAAGTTCACAAGGAATCCATTGGGAGCAATAAAACGCGTGAACAGTATATATTTAACGAGCAGGTCGAGTTTTCTTTCAATTTTTGAACGGGGAGAAGCTTTTGAGGCGATTTGTAAGAGAGGAAATCAGTGTTCTTCATAGAGGTAAGTGTCTTGATCAACAAAACTCATTTATGGGTGATTATAGAACATAATGTCAGCATTTAATTCATGAAAATCAGTTGAAAAAGGTGGGTTTAGGGCTTGAGATTATGAGACATTTAGGGGTCGATTTGAGGGGTCAAACGAACTCCGATTTTAGCGTTATTTATATGTACGGACTCGTAAGAGAATGAAGAACAGTTTTGTATAAAAATTTCTGAGTTACAGAATGCGGGCCCGGGGGTCAGGTTTTGACCAAATTCGGGTTTTGGGATAAATTTGATATTTTTCGATTGGAATTTATTCCTTAAGCATAATTTGATGATAAGAATATGAACTTGGTAGATTTGGAGCGTTCGGAAGTTGATTTGAAAGGCAAATGCATTGCGGAGCAGTTTCGGGCTAGTTTTGAGGTAAGTAATGTCTTTAAATCCTGTCCTGAGGGTATGAAACCCCGGACTATGCACCCTTTCACGGGTTTTGAAAGAAAAAGGTGGAAACTTTGGAACATATTTCCTATTTCGGCGACTATTGAGTTGCGAAATCGATTTTTAAGCCTTTGCTTAAATAGTATTTATATATTATGATACGTTTTGGGTTGTAAGCCATGTTTGAGGCCTAGTGCCGATCTGTTTATCCCTTGGGGATGTGTTTACTATATTTTCCTCACTGATATGTTATGATTTTTCACTCAATATTTTTCTGATAAATTGTTTTGACACTTAGAGTATTTTGATACTATTTATTGAAAAATGAAACACTGATTTTGGGTCGAGAACCCGGTATATTTATGGCCTGATGGGCAAATTGAGAGTGTCTGACTGAGTGAGGCTACAGGCCTATGTTGTGAGTGATTTATGCCGTGATGCATCTTGTTATATAGCGCTTGGGTTGTAGGAGCCCCTCCGGAGTCTGTACACACCCCTAGTGAGCGTTGATACCGATTGACTGATGCCCGCGGGGCTTATGCTGAGTGATTGCGAGGATGCCTAATGGGTTGTTACTGAGTGACTTTGAGGATGCATGATGAGCTGTTACTGAGTAACTGTGAGGATGCCTGATGGGCTGATACTGAGTGATTGTGAGGATGTTTGATGGGCTGATATTGAGTGATGGTGAGGATGCTTGATGGGCAATGGTTACGATAAATGATTTTGGCCCGAGGGGCAATTTTATGAAGATTTGTACTGAGTTTTCGTACTATGATTTACTTCGTTTTCAAACTGGTTTTTACTGAGATATACTGATATTGTACTTGTTTTCAAACGATTTCTGGAAACTGATTTCAAACTTATTATTTGATGAATACTACATGGTGACTTGGTGTTTTACTGGTTTTGTGGAATGGTGTATATGTAGTGTGTGTTTTATATTACTCGAACTGCGATTTATTTTCATTACTACTGAGTTGGCATACTCATAAAGACTCCATGTGCCTCTGTGCACAGATTCAGGTGACGGTTCAGAGCAGTAGCTGTCTTAGTTCGTTCGCAGTTGTTTACGGGATTTCGAGGTAGCTGTCCAGCGTCCACAGCTTCTCCACTTCCCTTCCTTATTATGTTTTTAGCATTTGACTCAGAGACACATATTATAGTTTTATAAGAGTTAGATTTATTTCCATAGATGCTCATGACTATTGACTCCAGTTCTTGAGAGGTTTATTTAGAATATTATGGGGACGCTAAGACTTAATTATATTATTTTTGCTATGGTTGCATGCTTATTATTAAATCGTGAGATGTTATAATTGAATAAACGCGTAGTAAGGTGATGGTTGGCTATCCTAGTTCCACGATAGGCGCCATCACGGCCTGTTAGGATTTGGGGTCGTGACAAGTTGGTATCAGAGCACTAGGTTACATAGGACTCAAAGGTCATGAGCAAGTTTAGTAGATTCTTGGGGATCGGTACGGAGACGTCTGTACTTATCTTCGAGAGACTGCAGAACCCTTAGGAAACATTCCACATTCTTGAATTCTTGTCGTGTGAATCCGTTTCATTCATCCAAAAGGCGTAACGCTTTGAGTTCCTTTCATGTATTCGAGTGCGCACGCGATCGCTTGGCATCAGTTGTGCATCGATGGGTTGTGACTTTCATAGATAAGATGTTATTTTTAGCATGTTGATAATGGGCCATTCTGGAGGACTTGAGGTCGGATTTTTATCTGTGGCTTGAGTGCTGAAATTTTGATTGTCTATGAGCCGTGCATTTGGGACTTATATGCCCGTTTGTGTTCTTATTGATGGGATTTGGTGACTAGATTACTTCATGGTGAGTGTGATATGATGGTTAGATGTGTACAGGTTGTTTGAGTTTGACAAAATGAATTGGCAGGAGATGTAGCAAGAACCATTGAGTATTTGACTTCTGTCTTGAGTTAGAATATGACCTCGAGTTGTGAATGTATTGAAGGACCTCTCGTATAGCTTATGGAGTAAAGTGGATTTTTCTGTTATGTTCTGAGTTTATGGTGGTGTCTTTTGGGCTGATCGATGCCCCAGCAGCATTCATGTATTTGATTAACAGTGTGTTTCAGCCGTGTTGGCACTTCTTTGTTATTGTATTCATTGACGGCATCCTAGCGTACTCTCGTAGCCAGAGGTAGCATACTCAGCAGTTGAGGATGGTATTATAAGGAATCGAGGAGGAGAAGCTCTATGCAAAGTTCTCCAAGTGTGAGTTTTGGCTCAGTTCAGTATCATTCTTGGGACACTTGGTGTCCATCGAGGGTACCCATGTTGTTAGACAAGTGTGGGCAGAGCTTCCAGAAGCTCAAGAATTCCTTGGCCACAACCCCAGTGTTAGTATTGCCATCAGCTTCAGGTTCTTATACCGCTTAATGGGATGTCTCGAGGGCAGGCAGTGGTTGTGTTCTAATGTAGGAAGGTATAGTGATTGCGTGATAGCTACAATTTTCGGAAGTGTATAGGGAGATATTATTTTGAGGTTAAGCAGGCAGGGGTATTTCCTGCGGGTTGTCCTGAGGTGTGTGACTCTTATGTTTATCTGTAGTAGGTTCTCTCTATCAGTAAAGGATGTATGTTGTAAATTGAGTTTAGATCACTTGTGGGAGTGTGCATGACCATTACAATGGTGAATGCGAGATTTGCATAAGAATTGAGGGTTAGATGGTTTGGGTCATATGAAAATTATGAAGGATTTAATTGAATCTTATCATAGTATGGTGGCAGTGATAGCGTATGGGCATCGCGAGTTATTTTTTGTCTTGATCTTTGGCTTTGAGCCAAGTGAGAGAGTCCGCTAATGATAAGTTGATTACACGATTATGTGTTGTATTGGTTTCGGTTTGAGGTATGTTGGTGAATTAGTTATGACCTACAAAGGTGGAGTCTGGGAATGACTCGAGTGATAGAAATTTGTTCGATACAAGTTATAATGTACTTTACGGATAGTGGAATTCATTGAACGATGGAGTTGTACTGGTAAGTGTAGAGTGTGCAATGAATGAGTGTGCGTGCTTCAAAGGTGTCGATTACTTTCCTAGTATATGGATTGCAAGCGGGGTCAGGTCGTTCTGTTTACTTGGTTAGTGTAATTGAAATTGCGTAGAGTAATGACGTTCGAGAATGATTCAGACGGATTCAAGGTTATATGTAGCGATCGAGGATCTTCAAGGTGAGAGAAGGGCTAGAACTGAGATTTACGGGGAAGGTGTCAAGGCTTGTGATGTATTTGCGTTATCATGGATTCTATCCATCAATATCAGGAAAGTGAAGGTAATGACTTTAAATTCGCAGGAAGTCTCTTCAGGGTAAGTATTTCTAATGGGGTGCTTTTGGGGGATATTTGAGGGAGTACTCAGCGGCTTATGAGCCTTAGACTGTATATTTTATGCTCG
>ML288506.1:0-13588 GCA_005239495.1 Nicotiana undulata
TGGCTTGCCTAACGCTACCGTTAGGCGCCATCACGACCTGGACCGGTTTTGGGTCGTGACAGCCAGCTTGAGAGAAAGATACATGTAAAAATGCATGATTTATCCTTGTCTCAGGCTCTTAGTTGAGGCTAGAAAATAACAAAAAAAGAGTGAATTTAAGTGAACAGCATACATCATATCAGCTACAATACAAAAGCAACGGAAATAAGCAATACTTTTAAATATCTGAGAGAATATAAGGCACCAAACACATAACAAATAACAACAACAACAACAACAATAATAATAATAATAATAATAATAATAATAATAATAATAATAATAATAATAATAATAATAACAACAAAAAAGGTCTAAAAATGCCACTCGACTTTCAGAAAAGACCTATCCATACCATCCGTTAAAAAATGTTCATTTCATGCCACTGTCGTTACCTCTGGCTCACCTATGCCATTATGGACTAAAGACATAATTTTTTTTAAAATTTTTTTAAACCCCAACATTTCCACGTGTAATATCCTCATTCGTCTGAATTAACCCATGCCCCACATTATTTTAACCTGGGTTATAACTATTAACCCAAAACCCCACAAGTTAATTTATTACCCATTAAAATCAACCCAGCCCCAACCAAACCCAAACCCAACCCATTCCAAAATCCCCCATTTAGCACTCACCAAATGCTCTCTCCAGATTCTCTTTTACAGAGATCGAAGATGGCGCTATCCACAGGCCAAAGAACCGTCAATCATCTCTTGAAACCTTTAACGGCGGCGATGTCCGCCACGCACCATGTATCATCTGACTCGACCGCCACAATCACGGTAGAAACCAGCCTCCCACTCACCGGCCACAAGATCGAACCTCCATCCTGCACCGTCTAAGCAAGCGCTAACGAACTCATAACTTTTTTCAAGGACATGGCGGAGATGCGGCGGATGGAGATCGACGCGGATTCGCTCTACAAAGCAAAACTTATCCGTGGATTCTGTCATCTCTACGACGGACAAGAAGCCGTTGCTATTGGCATGGAAGCCGCAATTACCAATAAGGACTGTATAATTACAGCTTATAGAGACCATTGCATCTTCAATGGGAGATTTTGGAGTGGGTGCGTTTGTGCTATGTGATTTGGGGAAGATGACTGGAAATGGTAGATTTTGGAATGGGTTGGGTTGGGTTTGGTTGGGGTTGGGGTTGGGTTGATTAATGGGTAATAAATTAACTGGTGGGGTTTTGGGTTAATAGTTATAACCCAGGTTAAAATAATGTGGGGCATGGGTTAAAATAAAAATTTATATATATAGATTTTATTCGCTAAAAGTATGACATTTTACGAAAAATGCTACATATGGGGAGCTGAGAAGAGAAAAGATAGTCATTTTTAAGATGGCTAGAGTTTTAATACTTTTCTTGTATATGTTTAACAGTAGCAAAGTAGTCAGAAGCAACAAGAGTTAAAATAGCCTTTTCGTGTGCTAGTATTATGGTATACAGTCAGAACGGATTTGCCTTTTTCATGACTAATCGAGGTTGGATCATGATTGGCCACGATTCAACCTCATGTTATATTAAGCCTCAGTACAAAGTTAGATTGTTGAACACTTAATTCAGAGACCAGTCAAGAACGAGATCAGCGAAGATTGAGACCAAGCGGAACGGAGATCGAGCGAGATCGAAGGAGGTTTACCTAGCCAAGTAACGGTAAGCCGAAATATATGTGATCGAGCAAGGATCACGACGGAAATCTCGGCACGTATCAAGACGAGGCCGGTTAATTGGCCAATTATGAGATTTCGTACTATTTTTAGAATTGTACCATAAGTAGACTTTACTATATAAAGGGGGTCTTATCAATTGTAAAGAGACGAGATTAACGCAATTCAAAGCAATTATAATAGTACGATTTTACAAAGTTCTCTTTTAAAGTTAACTTGTACCTATAAACAAAAACCAGAATAATCTCCTCTAATTTCATTCTGCCCGTTTTCATATCTTGGTGTGTTATATTAAATTGAAGGGGAGGAAGGAAACCAAGGAGTTTATATGTTGTACATAAAATTATTAGTATATGGATAGTACATCTTAATTATACTTGAAATAAACAACATTCAATTTCAATAAATCATTTCAGAGAAAATATTAGAGGAAAGCTCAAGTAATATGATGTCCCTCATCGGCCGGCTAAAAGCAAACCAAAGAGTTGGAGGGGTATAGAAGCATGGCAAGGAGCTACGTTAAAACATACTTACCTGGACGGGGTCAATGGACGATCAATAAGATCCATGGCCTAGGTTGGTGACCTCCATTGCACTTTGGAGGGGTGCCCGCCTAAGGTCGACCCAAGTGGTCGAGCCTACGTCATAATTTGTGATAGCGGGGGCCTGCGTTCGCGCGGCCCCTACCAATTCTTCACTTAAAATGTTCTGCTCAATGGGTTATATATTGTCTAATGGCCCAGAATTCCAATAATGAGGTTTTTTTCTGCACGATTTTATTGAACAGTCTGTGAGCATGATCCTAAAACTTGCCTATAAAAGATGAAATTCAAACTCTTATTGTAACTGAAATTCAAACAACCTGATGCTGCTATGCTTTCTTCAATTTCAAACACTAGAAAGATAAAACCTCATTATAGGTTCAAGATATTTAGTCCGACACATTCTGTGCAACATTTCATGATAATCAGGTTATGAGCATCTATTTCTGGCCAAATCAACGCTTAAATACTATGCAAATTAATCAAACAACGAAGTAGGCAGAATAGCAAAGCCGCTTCCATTTGAGATGTAGAATTTCAAACATAGCAAAGTTCAGTAAGGCAGAAAACAAGAAACGTGCGGACTCCCACATCGAAACAAAAAGAGTAAATCCAAACTTCTTGTCACAATTAAAATGCTAGCACAAGTGGAGCCATAAACTCACTCAGCCATGCAGTGAGCACAAAGCGAACTATTCTTTCGCCTTTTACTAAAGAATACCGTGTGAGCGCTGCATGTAGTGGCATACGCCTATTTTTGGAGGGGTTCTCTTTATTGATTGCCCCCAGCAACTCTAGTTCTAATCTTTGATGTTTAACAAGGATAAAGGTGGAATAAACTGGTAGACTTTGTGGGTTTTTCTGTGTTAATCTTTCTGAATGAATATCATAATTTAGCATTATTGCTCGGGTTTGATATATTTTTTTATGGTTATTTTAGTTGTTTCAAAAGGTATATCAAATTTAAGTTGAATTGTATGACCTTATAATAAAATCGTTGTTTGTATATTACTTGTTATTCTTGCGAACGGTATCATGCCTTTTGATTTAACATTTGCAAGTGATATATGACATAGGAATATTATTTTGATTCCTCCAGAGGCACCTACAAAGGATAATCCCACTATACCAGAGTTGACTCTTTGTAATATTGTCTTGAGAGTTTGTTCGTGTTAAGGATTTAGCTTTGATTGTGCTTTCCCCATACACTTGTATTGCCTTTTGATTCTTAATACTATACTAACCTTTTTTACTTTGTATTCTAATTTTTTTAATCTCTAATGCTCTTTTTATGAAATAAATCAATGTACACTAGGATTTTTTAAAAATAATATTATTTGAGTAGAAAAGCAGTTCAATATAATATAAAAATATTTTATCGTGGGAATATTTGTTTTTTCTCAATTGCAACGCTTTATGCAACCCATTTAATAATTTTATTTTTTCTTGATATTGGACATTATAGCGTGGTAATGCATTGCCAATATAGAGAATTCTTATGAAATTGATTTTATTAAACCTTAGTACGTATTTTTAATAAGAATTTAATAGACAAATTTTGAAATATTAAAAAAAGAAAACATAAAAGGTATTATAGTCCAAAAATATGTTTATACAGTTATGTCCAATGAGATATTATGTTTAATGTTATAATACCTTTTCACATTAAAGTAGCAATAGGATTTGTAAGAAATATATCTTAGAAAACAATTAGTATTACATGGCTAAAAATATGTTTCTATCCCAAAAGTATAATATTATATTAATAGAAAACCTAACGTATTTTTATATGTTTACATGCTAACTTATTATATGTCAATGTCCGAAAGTTTATACTAATAGAATTCCGAAAAAAATAATCATGTAGGATTCCTAACATGTAGTATTATGTGATAACAACACGATAGGGATCCGAGAACTACTAAAGAAAATCAAGAAACATGCGGAAGCTAAAAGAAAAATAAAGAAACAAAAAAGATGAAAAATTAAAGATAGATTGAATTCAAGAAAGAGTTTCTTGAATTCAAGAAGTCTATTCTTGAAGTTGAATCCTAACAACAACAATTAGCTAACAAAGAACTAATCACCTTTGGTAGAGACTTACAAATAAGAAATAGATTGTGAAACCCGACCCTTTAGAATAACAAGAACAACAATAAGCCAAAACTTATCACCTTTCTTGAATACCTAAAAGTGATCTAAGATTTCGAAAGAATTTAATCTTACCATCTTAAGTTGAGTCTTAAAGGTTGAAGAATAAATCCAAGAGTAGCCACACACAAAAGTGCAAGAAAATCTCATAATTTTTATTGATATTGTCTATAATAATCTAAGTCTAAAACAAAGAAGACGCCCTTTATATAGAGAGGGGTCACGGAATTGTACCTAAAAATAAGAAAATAAATTCCTAAACTACTTTGGACAACAAGTCCAACTACCTTAGGAAAAGGAAAATACTAGGAAGCAAAAACCAAGTCATTCTTGGAAAGTAATTCCAAAAATCATAGTAAAAAGAAAACATAACCTTAACTAACTAGGAAAGCAATAAATATAGTCCCATAATATATGGAAATAAGTCCCAAACCAATCTTGGATAGAATCTTGAAAATCTTGAAGGAATTTTGCAAGCAACTTGGCACAAACTTGCACTCAACATCTAGCACGTCTATTGTACCCTTCTTGGACATCAAGTAAGTCCTTTTTATGCTATGAAATCGTGGCTTTATGTAGGACTTCATGGGCTGCAAGTTTGGACACATTTTAGGTGCCAAATTGGTTCAAAAGTTGACTGGCTAGGACCTTCTTCAAAGCATGTCTCTTGGGATCCAATCCTCCTCTTCTTGGACATAAACTTTAACGACCCGACCGGTCATTTTGCGTAATCGGACCCTGTTCCCCTAAATAAGACTTTCCGTAGCGGCTTATAGTGATTTATGACTTGCGGGGACGGGTGGTTCGGGATTCAGAAGTGTTTAGAGAAGTATAGGAACACTTAGTTCCTTAAGGTTGGCCTTTTTGGCCAAGTTTGACTTTGATCAACCTTTTGAGCAAACGACCTCGGAATCAAGTTTCGACAGTTCCGGTAGCTTCGTATGATGATTTCGGACTGGTGCGTATGTCCGGAATGGGTTTTGGATGACCCGGGAGAATTTCGACGGCAAATAGCGAAATTAGAGTTTCCTTAAGTTCATAATTTGGTTTGGAACGTGCTTTTATGTTATCAAGGTCCGAACGGAATTTTGAGAATTCCGTTATGTTATTTATGACTTGCCTGCAAAATTTGGTGTCATTCCGAGTAGTATAGGTCGGTTCGGCGCATTGAAACCAAATTCGAGAACTTAAAGTTCTTAAGTTTGATTCTAGGGGTTTTGAGGTGTGATTTTGAGTTTTAGCGTTGTTTTGGGTGTTCCGAAGGCTCGAGCGAGTCCGTAATATGATTTAGGACTTGTTGGTATAATTGCACGGGGACTCGGGTGGGCCCAGGTACCTCCCGGACACCAAATGGGGCCAAAACCAGCAGCTTCAGCTGCTGGTGCACCAGATCTGGTGTGACCGCAGGTGCAGTTGCCCAGGTCGCAGGTGCAAGACCGCTCTTGCGGTCAAGGCCTTGCAGGTGCGACCCCAAGGGAGAAGGCCCAAGATCGTAGGTGCGGATCTGGGTTCGCAGGAGCGGATCCGCAGGTGCAAGATTTCCTCTGCAGGTGCGACCCCCAGCCTCCTTGCTCATTTTCGCAGGTGCGAGAGCGCAGGTGCGGTCCTCTAGCCGCAGGTGCGAGATCACTGAAGGCAGTGAGCTCTTTTAAAAACGGTACTTAGCCATTTTCACCATTTCTTCTTCACCATAGGCGATTATGAGAGATCACAAGAGGGTATTCGACCTAGCTACTAAGAGGTAAGTAATTTCCACTTCAACGTTGGTTTAATACATCAATCACTAAGTATATTAACACCCTAATTATTATAAATCAAGGCTTATAGGGGGGAACCTAGGGTTGATGAATTTTAGATAATTTTACCACTTGTCTACCATGAAACCATACAAAAATCATATATTAATGATCCTTAGGCTATGGGTGAGTGTTTCCTTTGAGAATTTTTGAAAACCGGGTGTGTGGGCTCGGGGATGAATTTTGGGATTTCTTCAAGAATGATGAATTAACTAATAAGTAGGAGAATTTTCATGCGTTGAGCATGAATTGATATATTTGTATAACATTTGGCTAGTTTCGAGTCCTCGGGTGTAGAGTTCGGAGTTTTGGGCGCGTTCTTGGTCCGAGAAGTAGATTCGACACGAGGTGAGTCTCCTTTCCAACCTTGTAAGAGGTAATTGTTGTTGCGATCAAACACACATGCAAGTACACGTGGTCATCAAGTAATAAAGTAGTGAGTAGAGTATCGTCCCACGAAGACTTATGATTAACTTTTGACAAAATCAACTCAATTAACTTATCAGTTCAAGAAATTTAACACAAGAGATATGATGAATTAATTTGCTACCTAGGAATACCAAGTAATTAATTAACTAAAAATCAACCAAAACGAATAGCAATTTCGGTTAACAATTAATAGGAGGGAATATTCCAGGGTCACGGGCTACTTAACACTCGAGTTATGTTCTTGGCTTAAAATAACTAGTTGAATTATCTGGATCGTTGATTGACAAGGTTTATGTTACTCGTAAGAATCTTTCAAATTCTTACTCGCCTATTCAAGTTAACTTAATGCATATATGTCTATGGAACCAAGATTAACAAAAATGCAATAGCACTTCCTGTATTTCAACCAAGCAAGGCAATTAGGTATATGTCTATCCTAATTGCGAATCCGTTCCCCGATGCCCGGGTTCAAGAACTTGCTCTATTTAATTCTATATACAATCTAGAGTTCCCACTTTCGAGTTCAACTCTAGATTCGTGGATGGTATTTCACTGTTAGCTACTCAGTAAAATAATTAAGAACAGAATTAAATAAACAACCCAATATGTTAAAATCAACTTTGTTAAATTAAACTTTGAAAATAACTTTCATGTTTTACCCATGACCCTAGAAAAATAGGGTTCTTAGCCACACATGTTCATACAATCATCAATTATCATGTTTTGAGACATACAATCAATGAACACTAGAGAAGATGTGGAAGAATTGACTGAATTGATCCTCCCAAGTGTTTTTCCTCAATTTGCTGCTCTCCAAAATTCTCCTCCCCCTCTTGGGCGGACTTCTAATGCTTATATAGGGTTTGGGGAAATAAAATCCCGTGTTTGCACTTTAGTCCCTGGAATTTTTGCGTTTCACCGCTGTCGCGCCAGGACCGCGGCAGGCCAACCTCTCTAATTCTAGCTCTTTCCACCGCGGTCGCGGTGACCTATCTCCAGATCCTGTTTCGCTTAATTTCTGGTGCACTTCGTGGGTGTTATGTGATTGGTCTCCTATTTCCATGGTTGACTCCAAAATTGCTCCAAATTACTCTTCTTGTGAGATATAACCTGCAACGCATGAAAAGCACTCATCGGAGCATTTTGTTATCAATATTCACATTAAAAGCAACACAAAATGTGGTCCATTAGGGGCATAATTATAGTATAATTTACCTATTATCAACACCCCACACTTAAAGCTTTGCTCGTCCTCGAGCAGTTAAACCACACTTTTCGGCCTAATCATCTAGTGCACTACCCCTTAATGCCACACCTGTCATTTTACCCGAAACACTCCAAGTGGTGCAACAACCACACCTCAAGTGAAGACTCTACATGCCATGTCACACTTTTGCTTACTCAAAGTACTCNACCTGCAACGCATGAAAAGCACTCATCAGAGCATTTTGTTATCAATATTCACATTAAAAGCAACACAAAATGTGGTCCATTAGGGGCATAATTATAGTATAATTTACCTATTATCAACACCCCACACTTAAAGCTTTGCTCGTCCTCGAGCAGTTAAACCACACTTTTCGGCCTAATCATCTAGTGCACTACCCCTTAATGCCACACATGTCATTTTACCCGAAACACTCCAAGTGTTGCAACAACCACACCTCAAGTGAAGACTCTACATGCCATGTCACACTTTTTCTTACTCAAAGTACTCCAGACAGAGGTGAGGATTTACCTTTTCAGCCTGAATTACATGCCCTCACATCCACGGTTGAGAGAAGTTCCACAAATATACAATCAGAAAGAACATGAACTTTAAATGGAAATAATTCACTCACTCTCAACAAATAACATTCATATGTCACACTGATACGCTATAGGCTTGCCCGTAGTGTAATACTTCACTAATTGAGTCGTTCAGTCTAAGATCAACAGGTCTTTATTTGGTTGTAATGTAGGCTAACGGGTAGGATACATTTGAATATAGAAACTAACCTCCCTAAGCACTTTTAATACATTAACTTTGACATTCAGCCCGATTTCTGTGCTCAGCCCACTTGTTCTTCCACACTTTGTTTCATAATTTACTCCCACTTTTTCCTAGGTGCAACTGGCTTTTCCTTGCCACTCAATATTTAGGACTTCATCTTTTCATTGTCCTTCTTTTATTATTTTTATATATCTTTTTTTTTCATTGCACCTTTCAGTCTATTTCCATGATTTCCTTTGCCGACCACACTACCACCCCACACTTTGCTTTATATATATATTTTCTAACATTTCAAGTGCTCATAGGAGGTACACGGTTCAAACAGTCAAGCTATTCAAACACAAAAAGAGGGGATCGTTATATGGTTATCAAAGAAACAGGCTATAAGCTCAAAGGGGTTAACTATGGTTTATTGCTTACAGGTGGAGATACGTTTATGCAGGCTTCACAAAAAAATTTGCCTATATCCTTTCTAGTACCGAACAACTTCTATTTCACTTCGTACACACACAGGGCAAGTTCTAGGTATCGTATGCAGACATAGATATGTAACTACCTCACACACACATGGCACATAATCCATTCAGAATTGGTTCATCGACACTCTCAAGTGAGCATTCAAGTTAGACACAGTGTGCAAAATTAAGGCATGATATAAGAGTCTACAAGTGAGCCTAAGCGTCGCACCCTCGAGTTCGTTTTGATTGTTCTCAGGTGAATCCGCTCAGGGGTGCATTCTTGCCCTTACCCTTCTTTTCCCAAGAGAGATCTAATATTCCTAAAAAAAAGAAGAAAAAAATCTACCTAACTCGGTTCAAGATAAACCCTTGGAAAAGAATCGTGGTCAAAAGAAAAACCAAGGGGGATTTACTACACTACCTAAAAAGAAAATAAAAAAAATCATTTTGGTTTTTTTTTGTATTTTATATTATGTCGACTTGAACCCTCAAGAGACCCGTCGAAAAGTGTCCATCGTCGGGCCAAGGCGGTGACACAAAACACAACTAAAAACAATCTATATTCAACAATCAACTAACCAAAACAGTCATACAACAACAACACATAAGTCTCCCACCCCACACAGAAAAATATGGCATGTCCTCATGACAAATCACAATAAACGCATAGAGGGGTAACGAAACTTCCCCGGATTTCACTCGGAGTCGGAGACGAAGGAGGGGTCCATGTTGCATGCCCTCCCAATTGCGCGGAACCACTTGTGGAGAGGGGGAAGGTTTATGGGGAGTAGTGGGGTTAATGGGTTAGGGTGGAGGAATTTTTTTTTGGAATTAAAACGAAAAAAATTCAAGTAAGCAGACTTACCTGGGCGCAAACAGGGCTCACCGCGGTCGCGGTGAGTTACTGAGGGGTTGTTTTGCCGCGGTCGCGCCGAAGTTCTGAGAGGGTCTTTCACCGCGGTCGCGTCGCGGTTCACTGCGGTCGTGGTGAGTTACTGAGGGGTTGTTTTTCCGCGGTCGCGCCGAAGTTCTGAGGGCTTCTTCCACCGCGGTCGCGCCGCGGTGATGATTTACGAGGCTTGTCAGCTTGGTTTTGCAATTTACTCAGTTTTTACCTCGTTTTCACCTTACCAGATTTGTGTTATTCCCCAGGCTTTTGCTCAACACCCTCCACAACTGTCCTGCACACCAAAAACATGTTAACAAAATACTACTATCATGGGTTGCCTCCCATGCAGTGCCTGATTTAACATCGCGGCACGACGTGTACAACAATCAATGGGTTGCCTCCCATGAAACGCCTGATTTAACGTCGCGGCACGACTCAACACATGTGTTACGCATCGGCCAAGTCCACCCAGGTCTTATGACGTGCAATGTCACCACCCCAATAGTGCTTTATTCTCTGACCATTTACTAAGAACGTGCCATTCGAGCTCTTATCACGCAATTCCACCGCTCCGTGAGGCCTTACACTTACCACAACGCAAGGACCTGCCCAACGAGACTTAAGCTTTCCGGGGAAAAGCTTCAACCTTGAATTGAATAAGAGAACTTCCTGGCCTGGTTCGAACTCACGATGTTTAATGTGCTTGTCATGCCACCTTTTCGTCTTTTCTTTATATAGATTGGAATTTTCATATGTGTGCAGTCGAAACTCATCAAGCTCATTTAATTGCAGCAATTTCTTTTATCCAGCTGGGTCCATCTCTATATTTAGCTTTTTAATTGCCCAATAAGCTTTGTGTTCAAGCTCAACGGGCAAATGGCATGCTTTCCCATAAACCAACCTATACGGAGAATTCCCAATGGGGGTCTTGTATGCAGTTCGATATGCCCATAATGCGTCGTCCAATTTCGCGGCCCAATCTTTTCTATTCCCGCTCACTGTTTTCTCCAAAATCTGCTTTACCTCTTTGTTTGAAACTTCGACTTGACCACTCGTTTGGGGATGATAGGCAGTAGAAACCTTATGCTTGACTCCATATTTCGCAAGAACATTATTTAGCAATTTGTTACAAAAGTGAGTACCACCGTCACTTATCAACACCCTTGGAGTCCCAAAACGTGTGAAGATGTGCTTCTTGACAAAACTTACCACCACCTTTGCGTCATTAGTAGGAAGAGCAATGGCCTCTACCCACTTAGAAACATAATCAACCGTCACTAGGATGTACCTGTGA
Organism: Nicotiana undulata; assembly: GCA_005239495.1. Classification (NCBI taxonomy): domain Eukaryota; kingdom Viridiplantae; phylum Streptophyta; class Magnoliopsida; order Solanales; family Solanaceae; genus Nicotiana; species Nicotiana undulata. Next base: position 11,271 of record ML288506.1, read on the forward strand.
CCATTAGAATATGGGAAGGGTCCCATGAAATCAATCCCCCAGACATCAAAAAGCTCAACTGGTAGGATATTTTGCAAGGGCATCTCGTGCTTCTTCGTGATAGTTCCTGTTCTTTGGCGTCTGTCACAACTTTTAACAAAGGTATGTGCATCCTTAAACAGTTTTTGCCAATAGAAACCCGATTGTAGCACTTTTTGAGCAGTCTTGTCCCCACCGTGATGACCACCATATGGTGAAGCATGGCAGTCATGTAATATTGCATTCATCTCTTCCTCAGGAACACATCTCTGCACTAACTGATCTGCGCACTGCCTATATAAGAATGGATCATCCCATATGTAGAGCCTCACATCATGTAAGAATCTTCTTCTATTGTCAGGTGTCAATTCCGGTGGTGTCACCCCACTTGCAATAAAATTCACATAATCAGCATACCATGGGGCTTCACCTGAGGTGATTGCTAATAATTGCTTGTCGGGGAATGTTTCTTTGATGGACCCCCCCCCTCAGCTACATGGCTCCGATTTTCGAGGCGGGACAAGTGATCGGCCTCTTGATTTTCTGTCCCTTTTCGATCTCGGATCTCTAAGTCAAATTCTTGCAGGAGTAAGACCCAAAGAATAAGCCTTGACTTGGTGTCTTTCTTTTCAAATAAGTACCTGATAGCTGAGTGATCTGTGTAGACGATGACTTTTGTCCCCACCAGACAGGATCTGAACTTGTGAAACGCCCACACCACTGCAAGCAACTCTTTTTCAGTAACTTTGTAATTCATCTGGGCTGAATTCAGAGTCTTGCTCGCATAGTAAATGGAGTGGAATATTTTGTTTCTCCTTTGCCCCAAAACAACTCTGATTGCTATGTCACTTGCATCGCACATCAACTCAAAGGGATGTCCCCAATCTGGGTCAACAATAATTGGAGCAGTCACTAGCTTTCCCTTCAGCGCCTCAAATGCTTTCATACATGCATCATCAAACTGGAAGGGGACATCTTTCTCTAAGAGCCTGCACAAAGGAGAATAAACTTTCAAAAAATCTTTAATGAAACGACGATAAAAACCTGCATGGCCCAAGAAGCTGCGAATGCCTTTTACGGAGATTGGTGGGGGCAATTTTTCAATTGCCTCCACCTTTGCTCTATCCACCTGCAACCCATTATTGGAAAATTTATGCCCCAAGACTATACCCTCACGTACCATGAAATGGAACTTTTTCGAGTTTTGGACCAGGTTTGTCTCTTCACATCTGGCAAGTACTTTATCAAGGTTCATTAAACAATTATCGAAAGAGTGCCCAAACACCGTGAAGTCATCCATGAACACTTCCACACATCTTTCAACCATGTCAGTAAAAATAGCCATCATGCACCTTTGAAAAGTCGCAGGTGCATTACAGAGACCAAATGACATTCGTTTGAACGCATACGTGTCATAGGGACACGTAAATGTGGTTTTCTCTTGGTCCTCATGGCTTATAGCAATCTGATTACACCCCGAATAACCATCCAGGAAACAGTAGTATTCCTGGCCAGCTAACCTGTCAAGCATTTGGTCAATAAAGGGGAGGAGGAAGTGGTCTTTCCGGGTGGCGTTGTTCAATTTTCTATAATCAATGCAAATTCTCCACCTGGTGACAGTTCTTGTAGGAATTAAATCATTATTTTCATTAACCACCACAGTCATCCCTCCTTTCTTAGGTACACATTGAACGGAGCTTACCCATTTGCTGTCAGAGATAGGAAATACAATACTTGCATCAAGCCACTTAATCACTTCTTTTCTTACCACCTCTTTCATGACTAGATTCAGTCAGCGTTGTTGCTCTACACTTGGCGTGTGCCCTTCCTCCATGAGGATTTTATGCATGCAGAAAGCTGGACTAATGCCTCTAATGTCATACATTGTCCACCCAATTTCTCTCTTGTGCTCCCATAGCACTCTCAATAATTTTTCTTCAACAATTCAGATAAGTCAGAAGAAACAATAACATGTAAGGTGTTAGAGTTACCCAAATAAGCATATTGAAGGTGAGGTGGTAGGGGTTTAAGCTCCAATTGTGGAGCTTCCTCAATTGATGGCTTTGGAGAGGGCCCACTCGGCCTATTGAGAGGCTCAAATGAGGGTCTTCCCTGCATGTACGCACAAGATGCATCTAGAATATGCATCATCTCCTCAACCTCATCATCAATCAGCACGCTATTGAACAACATGAGAACTTTTTCTAGAGAATCGTCTAGATGCACACTCATGTCAAGACGGGAAGCATAGGCTATAACCTTCCCATCCTGCATCAACACTGCACCAAGCCCAACTCGTG
>ML288507.1:0-91492 GCA_005239495.1 Nicotiana undulata
AATCTTGTCATCCCATGTGATGTATGTTCATGATCAATATCTACCATTTATATTGATCTCGTTATCCCTTAAAGATAATAAGAAGGTTAGATAAAATGTACGTTGGTGTTCGGCAAGTATGGCCCGGGTACTAGTCATGATCCTCCAGTTTGGGTCGTGACAGTGATATCCACAACCGGTCAGATATCACGTTATGAATCTCAGCACGTATCGATAGAGAACCGGTGATTAGTTAAACATAAGAATTTTTACCTTTTATGGAATTGTACCTAGAGTAGGATTCCCCAACAATATAAAAAGGGGGTCTGATTATTCATTAGGAACATTGTAAATATACTATTATTTTTCTGTTATTCAAAGTTCTTAAGTTTGTTGATCAGTGTTTCATTATCATAAGCCTCGGGTCAAAGTTGGATACCTTATTGAGGTTGCCCTGAAGTCCAGAATCACCCCCCCCCCCCCCATTTTCATGCGGTTTGATAATTTACTGCATCTTTATCTGTTTAATGTAACGTAACTTATCGTTTTTATCGAATTAAGTCGCGTATCCTTAAAATCACTTACAAATTCAATTGTTATCCGTTTTTAAGGTAAAGACTATTCCTTTTAAAATTGGGGCCCCTCGAATTTGAGGGCCTAAGGCATATGCCTTACTTGCCAAGCATTTTGAGTGAGCTCCAATATTAGTTTCTATACCTGTGCATTGAACAAATATCTCAAGTTAAATATCGTGAACTTATAAAAAATAGTAAAATTTTAATCGCACATTTTTCCTAGCACGGACATTTGTCATGGTGACAAACTATAACTAACTAATGTATATAATAAATTACTATTAGTGGTAAACCAATATTTGAATTCAACACGTAAGTGGCCATTGCTTGTCCCTCCAAAGGATCACAACAGCTACATATAACTTGTGATTGCATTAACTTAGTTTATAAGGTAAAAATATGTTATTAATAGTATCTTTATTAATATTTTTGTTATTCTTTGTGTATATTTGTAGTTACTCTTTCATTGGTATAATGTCACTCATAAGCTCGTAGATGATAAATCATTAAACTTATATTCTATTTTTCTTATCTTGTATGTTTTAGAACTTGTATCTCGTTCATGCATAAGCTTAAGCGGTTCCATCCATCCTTAAAAAAGTATTTATGCACCATTACTTCAATTATTAACCGAAAGGCACGTACATTACAAAAAAATAATTTGTGAAGATAGCATACAAATCACAAAAATTAGAGTATAGTATTGACGATCCAAAGTACTATCCAAAGTTCTACAGCTTTATACTTGATCTCCCCCAAAGAATAATATAGCATTGGTTTTTAGTTCTTTAATTTTTCACTAGTGCTTCCAGTCGTGGTTCATTCATTCCTTCCGCTTCTGCTACGCGAACAAGTAAGTGCTAGTTTTACGATTTACACGCTATCTAATATGTTTAATTTATTGCATTCCTTCATTGGTATCAGCGCCATATGTTGATGTTTTGGTCCGAATTAAAAGAGTCAGAGTAGTTCTAGCTTTTCTACGTGAAATAGAACTATGTTTATCTACTCTAATTATTTTGTGCAATTAGACTGATTAATGTCTTTAATCTTAGTATGATTAATTTTAAATTTAATTGCCATAGTTAACTGCAGCCACTCTGGAAGTGTAAAATAAGTTTCATAAACACTGATCTAAAATATGTTTTGGATCAGTATTTACGTTTATTGGTTGGTGTGGTAATTTTTTTAGAATATCAATTTTTCAAAATTGATTAATTTAAAAAAACAAATGTAGCTTGGTGCTCCAACAATAGTGGCCGGTGGTGACTGTGAAGGGGAGAAGAAGAAGAAGAGGAGACCAAGGTTCTCCGCCCAAGGCTTCAATTTTGTTTGGCCACTGCCAAGAAAAAGAGAGATAAAGTTTGGAGCTTTTTGTTCCATGGTTGGCGGTTGTAAGGACTTAAGGGAAGAAAAAGATGAAATTAGAATTTTTTTTCTTCCAAGTCGAAACAGATTGTTAAAATATTTTTTGTTAATTAAAGAAAATGAAACGAAGAAGGAAGTATGGAGTTTGGTACTCCAAATTGCTGACGGCGCAAGAATTGGAAAGAACTAAGAAGCATGAAGTTTTTCTCCTTTTAACCCTAAATATTTTTTTATTAAAAAAAATAAATTAAGTGTGTTTTCACGTGATATTTGACTTTCTTGAATCAGTTGTATGTGGTCAAAATCTGTTATGAAAAGTCTTTAAAAATAAAGAGGATGGGCTAAGAAGTTGCTGGAAATTTTCGTTCATATACCATATAGGAAATTATATTATCAAATATGTTTATAGTTTGAAAATTACCTGTCATGCTAATAGTTTTTCTACAAAAAATAGACAATTCCTTAAATAAGGAATCATTGTAGTTGTAGACTTCCTATTTAGGCGCGCTAAAATTGGAAAAGTAAATATTCTTCCAGATATTTCATTAAATAAGGAATCATTGTAGCAGTAGAATTCCTTATTTAGGCGCGCTAATATTAGAGAATTAAAGATTCTTTCAGATATTTTCAAACGCAAATCACGTTGTATTAATTTTCGTCTCTTTCTATTCAAATTGTACGACTCTGTTTTTGCGATATACTCTGTTTCGACACTTATTTATCATTTCACAAATCAAAAACGACTAAAACTTCTACAAATCTTCTGCAAAAACTGCAATTATGTCGAAAATCCGAATTAAACTACAATTGAATGGGAATTGGGATATTAAAATTCAATGTACCCAATTTGTAGATATTTTGTAGATAAATTATAGATTATTTGTATTCTGATTGTAGATGCTTTTTTCTGTTTTCACAAATCAAAAACGACTAAAACTTTTACAAATCTTCTGCAAAAAACGCAATTATGTCGAAAACCCCAATTAGCTACAATTGAATGGGAATTGGGATATTATAATTCAATGTACCTAGTTTGTAGATATTTTGTAGATAAATTGTAGATTATTTGTATTCTGATTGTAGATGCTTTGTTTTCTGTTTTCACAAATCAAAAACGACTAAAACTTCTACAAATCTTCTGCAAAAAACGCAATTATGTCGAAAATCCCAATTAAGCTACAATTAAATGAGAATTGGGATATTAAAATTCAATGTACCCAGTTTGTAGATATTTTGTACGTAAATTGTAGATTATTTGTATTCTGATTGTAGATGCTTTGTTTTCTGTTTTCACAAATCAAAAACGACTAAAACTTCTACAAATCTTCTGCAAAAAAACGCAATTATGTCGAAGATCTCAATTAAGCTACAATTGAATGGGAATTGAGATATTAAAATTCAATGTACCCAGTTTGTAGATATTTTGTAGATAAATTGTAGATTATTTGTATTTTGATTGTAGATGCTTTATTTTCTGTTTTCACAAATATAAAACGACTAAAACTTCTACAAATCTTCTGCAAAAAACGCAATTATGTCGAAAATCCCATTTATGCTACAATTGAAATGAGAATTGGGATGCGGAGAAAGACTATGCCTCTTATCTTCACTTGCATGAGCAGCTTTTCCATTCTTTTTCTGTGAATGTGGTGATAATACACTTAAATCAAACGATGGAATATCTGCTTCTCTTGCTTTTATAGGGTTGTTCTTCTTCATTTTGAAAATTTGAAGCTGAAGGTAAATGTGCGTATTAAGTTTGAAGAATTAACTTCAATTTTGACTGGTTGTATAAGAAAAAACTAGAATTAGGACGTTAATGGTGGGGGTCAGCAGAGGAAATAAATGTTTCTCTGGTTTAAACAAAGGAAAAAATTGGAAAGAAATGTGACGGGGGGGGGGGGGNAATGGTGGGGGTCAGCGGAGGAAATAATGGGAAATAAACGTCTCTCTGCTTTAAACAAAGGAAATAATGGGAAATAAACGTAGGGGGAGGGGGGATTTTGTGGAATATACGGTACCATTGATTTAAGAGGGATATACAGACCATTTAATGTAGAGTTAATACACAAATGGTATATAATGGGTAATTAGATATACTAAATATAATTATATCAAACCTTAAACATTGAAGGTAATATGGTTTCCTATACGGTATAGGAATATACAAATTCCTTAAAAAATTGAGCTGAAGGCCCATTTTGTTTTTTCAAAAAAAAATTGCTTTATTAGTTTATAGGTCAGAGGCTAAGCGTCCTCTTATAATTGGTCTGAATATTTTGGCTGGCAAACTTAAGACAATGGCCTAAAGGCTCTTTCATATATTTTTGGATAAGGCCTAACTAAAAAATTAAATTAAGTTCTGTTTTCTTATAAATTCCAAATTTCGAAAATTAGCCATATGAACTTAATTTTCATAATGCAAATTTAGTATTTATATTATTTTATGAAAACTATAATTATTTTATCATCTCAATTGCTTGAAATATTAATTTGTTTAACATTAAATTTATTTGTTACTTAGTTTAACACCCTTAAAATGTTAACTTTTTAGCATTATATTTATTTGTTAATTTATTTAACATGCTTGAAATATTAATTTATTTACTTATTTATTTATTTGCTTAACATGCTTGAAATGTTAATTTGTTTAACAATAAATTAATTTGTTAATTATTTTAACACACGTATTATGTTAACTGTTGAGCATGATATAAATATTAATTAGTTTAATATTAATATTAAATGTTAATTTGTTTAACATGTATGATATGTTAATTAGCTTAACAATAAAGTAAATTTTATGTAAATTTGTATAACATGTAATAAATGTTAATTAGTTTGACATTAATTTTATTTGCATGCTAATATAATTTATTTGTTAACTTATGATCCATATGAGATTGTAAAATTATGATAGATAATTATGTTGTCTTAAACATGATTGAGACGCTAGATAATTGAATAGGTAAATTTTTATAATATTTTAATTTTTCGATGATGATTGGGAACATAGTGAACCCTCGACTCCATAATTAATATATGTGTGTATTAACTTAATCAATTGATGCTTAGTGTTATAATATGTATGCATGTTAAACATACGTTAATTTTTATTTTTATAATGATCCTCATGATTTTTTATTTTGTTAAAGAATGACTAGTATTTCGAAAAAAATTGTTGCTGAGCTCAAGAAAGGGTTGAAACTCAATGGCGATAACTATGAAAACTGGCTTGAAAGTCCAGTATGTGCTAGAGAAGCAAGAGGCTCTGGAGCCATTAATAATGTCATGAATGAGACTGAAGAAGTGAGAGTGAATCCTATGACAGTTGAAAGAATAAGAACTTCATTGCTCGCATTATGTTATTGAGCACCTTGGATGATGACATCTTAAGGGAGTTTAAAGATCACCAGAGAGATATGGATCCTTGGAATGCTTTGAGAAAAAGTTTTGGTACTTGTTCCACTGATAGGTTGAGATCCTTAACTATCAAATTTGATTCATATAAGAAATGCCTAGAACATTCAATGAAAACACATCTGAGGCAAATGACAAATATGATTGGGGAGTTGAAAGATGTTGGTCATGTGTTGACTGATGAACAACAAATCCAAGTTGTCATACACTATTTACCTAGTTCTTGGGATCGTATGAAAATACATTTGACCCATATTGAGCGAATCACAACTATGGAAGATGTTCAGAGGCATCTTGAGTTGGAGGAGGAACGACTTGAGTATGAAAATCCAATATCCGAGTTACACATGACAACAACCTCCAAAACAAGAGTGATTCAAAGAAAAGGAACTGGGGAAAGAAGAGAGTTCCACCTCAAGCTCAGCCAGCTCATAATGCTAAAAGGGAAAAGACTGAAAAGACAAGAACAGACGTCCCAAACGTGTAAAAGTTGCTAAAGTGAAATGCTATAATTGTGACAAAAAGGGTCACTATGCCAGATATTTCTCTGAGCCTCCTAGAAAGGTATTTCACGATGCTCGAATTAGTGAACTTTGTGTTTCTAGTTCTGTTTTTCTAATTGAATCTAATCCTTTGTGGATTGTCGATTTAGGAGCAACGAACCACATAGCCTAGGAACGCAATGCCTTGTTGAATCTCGGCGAGTTCCACGTGGAATAAAGTGGATATATGTGGGCAACAACAATAAAGTTACTGTTGAGGGGATCAATACATGAAAGTTAGTCCTACGTGGTAGTCGAGATATAATACTACATGATATTCTATTTGCACCAACAATTCGTCGGAATGTTATTTCAGTTTTAGTTTTGCTTAACCTAGGATTTGACTTATTTTGTCATGGCAATTTTGCCAAGTTGACTTTTGGTTCAACTTTATTTGGTTTTGGTCATGTGACCGGAGGATTAATTATTGTGGATTTGAATTATGTTCCATTTAATAATAATGCAATTTTTCTATGTTTGTTTCTTCACATATATATGAAAAAGATGTAAATATATGGCATGCTAGACTTGGTCATATTATCCAACAAGAATGCAAAGGTTAGCAAAATAAGTTTTTCTTTCCAATATTGAACATGTGAAATTGTCCCCTTGTGAAAATTATCTTGCTGGAATAGAAAACCTTTTGGTCAGGCGACTAGAGCTGATTATCATGTGCAATTAGTCCATTTGGACATCTGTGGGCCTATGAATGTTAGGTATAGGTATGGAGCAAGCTATTTCATCAAATTTATTAATGACTTTACATGTTTTAGTTATGTCTATTTAATTTCCCACAAATTAGAAGCAATAAGTTGCTTCAAACGCTATCCGATTTTAGTGGAAAATCAATTAGACAAGAAGATAAAATCTCTTCAAACTAACTATGATCGTCAATACTTATCAACCCAGTTTAATGAGTTATGTGATAAAAAGGGAATAGTTCATCAATTAACTGTACCAAATACTCCACAACAAAATGGTATTGCAAAGAGAAGAAACAGAATGGTCCTAGAAATGGTTAGGTCAATGATGACACAAGCTAACCTCCCAATTAGTTACTGGGGTGATGCGTTGCTTACTGCTACCTATGTACTTAACCGAGTCCCTACAAAATCAGTTACTACTACTCCGTATGAGTTATGGAATGGAAGACAACCCGACCTGAGTGTATTAAGACCTTCGGGTCATGCTGACTTACATATGATTCCTCTCTCAAATATGGCAAATTGCGTCCGAGGGAAAAGAAAAGTATCTTTATAAGATAATCTGAAACCTTAAAAGGTTATGTATTTATAGGTCAACAAGACAGTGGAAGTGTAACTGAATTTGAATCATGAGATATCACATTATTAGAGGTTGAGTTCCCTAAGGAGGGAGAGGTAGGTTAAGACCTAACCTTATTTGAGATAATGGATTAAGAAGTACAAGGACCGCTTCATTCGAGCGGGAGAATTTTAGCAAATGATGAATTAGTTTCTCATCAATGACCTTCTTCTTCATCAGATGCGAATGAATGTAATCCTTCTACGTTTAATAGAACCAAATGAATCTTGTTCCAAGTGGGAGCGAGATGGTCAAAGATCTTGTTCCAACTAGGAGCAGGATGAATGTTCTTGATCCAAGTGGGAGAAACATCGATCCAAATAAGAACAATGATGAATCACATATAAGACGTGGTCCTCGTAAGAAGATTCCAAACCGATGATTTGATGTTGAAGGTGGTGAACTATTTATGATGCTCCTACAAGAACAAAACAAGCTTAAAAATGTAAAAGAGGCTCTCTCATGCCCTTCTAAGGATAAATGGACAAAAGCAATTGAAGATGAATTGGAGTCTATGAGAGTCAACAAAGTTTGGTAACTAGTTAACCTCCCTGAAGGATGCAAAGAAATTGGGAGCAATTGGGAGAAAATGGGTTATCAAAGTTCTACTCAAGGCTGATGGCACAGTTGAGAGATATAAGGCTCGACTGGTTGCGAAAGGGTATCCACATCAGAAAGGAATAGACTACGAAGACACTTTCTCGACTGTTGTATAATTTACCTCTGTTCGCCTAGTTCTAGCTATTGTTGCAAGCTTGGATCTTGAATTACATAAGATGGATGTAGACTTCCTTTCTTAATGGAGAACTAGATGAAGAAATCTATATGGAACAACCTGAGTGTTTTATTGAAAAGGGCCACGAATAAGAGTTTTGTAGACTTTTGAAGTCTATTTATGGCCTCAAACAATCATCAAGGCAGTGGTATATGTGCTTTCAGAATGCGGTGTATGTAATGGTATTACCATGATGTGTGAAGACCATTGCGTTTATACCAAAAGATCAAGGAACAAGCTTGTGATATTATCATTGTATGGAGATGAAATACTTATAGCTGTAAATGATAAAGAGTTTATCAGCGAGATAAAGTCATGGTTGTCATCTCAATTTGAGATGAAAGATATGGTGAAGCTGTATATATTCTTGGAGTTAAGATTTCAAGAGATAGTTCTAACAAACTATTGTATCTCTCACAAGAAAATTACATTAGAAAAGTTCTTGAACGATTCAATATGCAAAATAGTAGCCTAGTTGACGCTCCTATCTATAAAGGCCATGCCTTGAAAAGTCAGATGTGTCCTATGAATCTTGAAGAAGCAGAAAGAATGAGCAGAGTTCCTTATAGGAGCACAATTGGAAGCCTAATATATGCTATAGTGTGCAATAGACCTGATATCTATTAAGCAGTTGTCTTGGCAAGTAGATATCAAATTGACCCAGGTTTAGCACATTGGCAAGCAGTAAAGAGGATCATGAAATATCTGAAGGGAACTACTGATTATGCCCTTTATAACTAAGGCGGCAATGATCTGCGATTAGTTGGATACAGTGATGCTGATCATGGAGGAGATCCAGACAAAAGGAGGTCTACCTCAGGATATATTTTCTTATTCAGTGATGGCGTCATATCATGGAGTAATAAGAAACAATCATGTATATCACTATCCACAGTAGAAGCCGAATACGTGGCTATCGCCTCAGCAACACAAAAAGTTGTTTTTTTTTAAAAGTTCATGGAACATTTGTTGGATATTGCTGAAAATACTAAATCAATGTTAGTCTAAAGTGACACTGAGGTTGCAATATCCTCGACTAAGGGCCCTAAGTTTTATTGTAAAACCAAATATATTGATATCAAGTATAACTATGCTAGAGACATGGTTAGATGCAAGGTAGTGAATTTGAAATATGTGTGTACAAAAGATATGTTAGTAGATCCATTTATCAAGCCTTTGTCTAGAGATGAATTTGTGAGACACACTAGGTCTCAAGGCTTTCGTAGACTTTGATATTTTTTTATTTTTTTATTAATTTCCCATGTTCACAAAACTGATGTTCTTTGATTATCAATAAAGTTGATTTACATACATACATATTTATATTGCTGAATGTTACGTGCATTTTTTGTTCATTTATTGGTTTTATAAGTATGTCAGGTAGATAAGAGGTTGACCTTCTCACACAGGCAACTGCCTCCTTATCTTAGTGATGTGAGGAGATAAGACATGATTTTAAGCAAAATTATCATAAGAATAATTAGAGAGCTATTCGCTTAAAATCAGTATGTCCTTAAACAATGGCATAAGGTCATTAGGGTGAAAAATGTTCATCTAGTCTACTCTGTAAGACAGATGTGAGTTAAATATGATATTGTAGATCAAGGAACTAAATTTAGATGCTTATGGTGTCTAAATATCATCTGTACAACATTATTTATGAGATAAATACATACTCTCTTGGGAAAAAGGAGAAAATATTGTAGCACATGTTTCATACCATGTGTGCTAATGTCGACCAATAGGGTTAATATAAGTCCATTTTCAACTTATTGTTGTGTGAGACCTAGAGCTTTTATCGAGTCTCAAGATTTGTACCCTCAAGGACTCCGATCAGATATTTGAGACTTAGTGTGATGTTAGATATCTTAGTGTGTTTCTATATGACCATGAACACAGATTCAGTCTAGCGTAGCATATCTATAAAAACAGTCAAACTAATGTTAAGGGGATCATGAGAAGACGAAAATCATTAATGGAATCTCATTTATTTGTATTCATTGGTGCACTAGTTATAACTTATGAGTTATGATACGTGAATACAAGAACTAATGATATATGAGATGTTGAGACGAATGATATTGTAAGATCTAGGGTACTACATATTTTATGATACACTTGCAGGTTTGCACTCAACGAGAAGCTATATACTCCTAACAGATATGTAGCACTTATCTCTCATAATATGCTAGTCGCATGGTCTACTATCATGTATGAATGATTGCAGATAAGAGATGATAATAAGTTTTTCAAAATTAGATGAGCACTCCCATTATGCGTGAGTGGGAGATGTAGAAAATTCTGGGTTCACCATAAGGGATGCTCTAAGGCCCATTAGGGCAATTAGATTAAACCTGATTATTTCCTATATGAGTACACCTAAGTGTATAATTATATATAGAAGAGAGACAGACTCTCATCGTACCATATTCTCTACCGCATTTAATTAGGGTTTAGACTGTGATTTAGGGGGTTCATCCGTCACAACGTGACAACCACCACTGACCAATGAATCCCGTCGCGATTCATCCATTCCTTCTGCTTCGGCTACGCGAACGAGTTAGTTCTCATTTTATGATTTAGGCGCTATCTAATGTGTTTAGTTTATCGGATTTTCCTTCACTAGTACACTAAACAAAAGAAAACATTTTGATTTTCATTCGAACCATAATTCCATATTTTTCTTTACACTTAGGACTTATAATTAACAAAGATATCAAAAACATAAGTACCACTCCTTGGCAACCAAATAAACCATCAAAACACTTGTCAAATCCATGAATTAGTTCATAAAAAACAAACTGGAGTAAGTTTAGAGGCAAAATGTTAGACGCATACCTAATAGTAAGGCCATAAGTATGAGAAAGTGTAATAACTTATGAATGGATTTGCAGATAGTATCTTGTTGAGTGTTGCCTATGAGTTTGTTTGTAACGACCCGACCGATCGTTCCGTGAAATTAGTCCCGTTTTCCTTATTCCTGCCTTATCATGTGTTTTTAGCTCAATTATGTTATTTTTGATTGGTTGGTTCGGGTTCGGAGTGGTCATGGTGAGAAATGAGATGCTTAGTCTCTTAAGTTGGCTTTATAGTTAGAAAAGTCAACCGGAAGTTAACTATTAAGTAAACAACCTCGGAATATGTATTTTATGGCTCCGATAGTTTCGTTAGGTGATTTGGGACATAGGAGCGTGTTCGGAATATTGTTTCGAGGTCCGGAGTAGAATTAGGCTTGAATTGATGAAATGAAATTTTTGGCGATTTCCAGTCGGCGGTGGAAAATTAGCTATCAGGGTCGGAATGGAACTCCGGAAGTTGTAACGGGTTCGTAGTGTCATTTTGGATGAGTGTGCAAATTTTCAGGTCATTCGGACGTGTTTTGGTTGGTTTCGCCATCGTTGGAGAATTTCGGAAGTTTAGAAATCCTTAGGCTTGAATTATGGATCGATTTGGTGTTTTGAGGTTATTTTGAGTGTTACGAGGGTTCGATTAAGATTGGGTTATGTTATATGAGGTATTTGTATTTTTGGTTGGGGTACCGAGGGGCTCGAGATGATTGCGGATGGCCATCGGGGAGTTTTGGAAATTGGAAAAGTTGCTGGTGTGAGACTGTTCTGTGATTCCGCAGGAGCGGTCACCGCAGGTGCGGAAAGGGCGTAGCTTGAGTGGAACCGCAGATGTGGAAGTCGTGGACGCACCTGCAAGCCCGCAGGTGCGGTATATGGACCGTAGATGCGATAATTGGCCGGTTAATGAGAATTCGCAGGTGCGCACCTAGGACCGCATGTGCGGGTCCGAAGGTGCGATAAAAAAGCTGCAGATGCATTCATCGCTCTCGCGCCCCCCTCTTTCCTCTCCTTGCGGATAGTCAGGGTGTTCGACATTATTGAGACAACTCGTTTCCTTTTGGGAAAGGGGTACAAGAAGTTGAAAAGTTTCCACCTAACGAATTAAGGTGCATTAGGGCACCTATTATGAGTAACTCATATAACCAGTTCGCATTATCAGAGATTGGGTAAGCTCTTGTAATTACATCGAGGGGAAGGTGTTAGGCACCCCTCGAAGTCCACAATGGTGGGTCCCGACCAAACTTACTTTGTGAATTATTCTAAGCACACATATGTAAAAGAAATGAAGACTTTTAACATGTAAGCTGTCTAAGCACACATATGTAAAAGGATAAGGGAGGTTCTAAGTTGTTTATCATATAGGATCATATCCATGCAATGCCCGGTAATCACTCCTCAATGAGAGGGGCTACACGTTGCATTAGCGCACAGGTAATCATATCCTTTTACTACCCATTATCCCACCCATTAACGGTTATATAAGCGAAATGATTAACGAACTCTAAGCGTGATGTTACTCGTCCCTTCCTTGTGGTCCTGGAAGAGCTTAGGACCTCTAAAATTAGGCAGATATAGACTCTCCTAAGGTATCTAAAAGGCAAAAATCTAGGGGACAACGAATAACATATAGGACAATCAAAGAGGGGGAGCAGTTAAGGGCTCATGTTTACCACATGTATAAGCAAATAAACAGCACGTCTAAAGCACAAATTTAGATAATTTCTGAGAAGTCCTAGAGCAGAGTGTCTAGGTGAGCATCAGAATCACAGAGTATGCAACATTGTTTTTAAAGCGGAGTGACAAAATCCTAATCAGTTTTCCTACTGATTTTAAAACCTGGGCAGTTTATAAATAATCAGAGCACAATTCTCAATTTATAAGGACATTAATTACCTAAGGCTTGCCTAGGCGTGGGACTGTATGCAATCATAATTCTGGGAGCTACTTTAAACAATTTGAGGTTATTTCAACCTACAAGCATGCTGATCTAGTTAATGATGATCGTAACAATTGATTTTACACAGATTAATACTGAAAACATGATTCATATGCGTGAAGCTATTTGTTAACCTTTTCGGAGACAGTTATTTATCTAGGCGATATAGATATGATTCGAATCAAGTACAGACAGAGTCCTAAGGCAGGATTTTCTAATGCACAAAGGGATGGTCATTTCGTTAGGCAGTATTAATAACCTAATAACAGGATTTCTAAATGAATGTAACTTATGCAAAAATCAGAACTTGACCGATGATCTATAACATGCAACATGCTGAGCAGTAAACATGAGTGCCCTAAAATAGTGTATCTAATGCACAAATTTAGCATGGTTCAATGTAAATAAGCACAGAAATCCTAAACATAGTATCTAGTGCATCATACAGGTCTAAAACATGATTTCTACAGCAAGTCCACATATAGTAAAGCCTAGAAACATGATTTCTACCCAGTTTTACCCCACAGAATCATATAACTACCCTCCCTTTTCACTAGTTACCCCAATATCTATTTACAAAGAATTATTACAGACCAGGATTGCATAAATTATATAAATAAAATATAAACTACGCTATAGGGAGCCTGATGCAGGCCCAAAGCAAACATGGGAGTACCAGGCCTTCAATGTGGTCTCAAATACCCAGAAATCTCATTGCCAATTTGTGTCCAGGTGTGTCAGAGTTCCCTAAGGACCTCAAGGATCCCGGGAAGTGCTCACACCCAGACTTTCTCATAGTAGGGACTGATTATGTGCAGTGTGGAAGGACCAGCCCCACTGTGCAAGAGTTCATAGGAATCTTAGGGGATTCCAAGGCAGTACACACACTGGAGGGCAGAGCCTAGTGATCTAAGAGTAAAGTGAGAGTGCTTGACATAGTTTTGAAAATAGTATAGAGATGACTCTAGGAATAAAAAGGTTTTCTGAAATAGGAACTAGTTTAGTAGAAAAACAGTTTGAGAAGAGTTTTAAAACACTTATTAAAATCAGTAAACAATCAATTGGTCATAGAACACTCAAACTCCGAAACACTCTGCAAACAGATTTCACACAGGGATAAGGGGGTTGGGGACACATAGAATTCACATTAAGGGAACACATGACAGGTACATGGAGAAATATAGATAGAAAATGCATAGGAAACTTAGGAGCTTTCTAGAATTAACAAGTTAGTAATTGAGACATAGAGCAATGAAGCAATAAAGCCATGTTGAAAGCAAAGAAGCACTAGACAGAATCATGCACGCAACTAGAGTCAGATTAATGACTTAAGAGATTAGATGATCTCATTAGTAAATGGGAATAAACAAGGGTAAATAGACATGTTGTGCATACATCAAAAAGACAATTATAGTTTGCACATGTTGCTTACATATTGAACAAATCAGGATTAGACATGCAAGGCAAAGCAGTAAACAGGAACATGGATTCATAACTAATGAACTAGTACAGTAATAAAACACATAGAGTTTAGGCTTCAAATTTTAACTGAGACATACCAGTTAAGGAAGAGAGCATCGAACGCAAAGTAGGTGCTAAACCAGTGATTATCACAGGTAGCAGAGAAGAGAAAAGAGAGAGAGTTTGAGAGTAAGTGTGTGTTTTTGAACTTGTGTTTGTGTGCTAAGAAGTAAAAATAGAGGAGTTTATATAGCAGTTCAAGAGTAGGGAAAATAAGGTAACAGTACCACTTCAGTTAATCAATAGACGATCACAGAATCAATTACATGAAAAATCAGCATAATCTTCCCTCAATTAAGGGTAATTAACCAATGGTAAGGACATGAAATATTTAAGGAAAGAAATTCAAATCAGACCTAAGCAAAAGGGGTGAATAATTAGGAGCCTAATTAAGGAGATAATCACATAACAAATCAGTAAATATTACAGGTGATTGAATAAGGTAAAAAGACCAATCAAGGTCATAAACAAGGAAATGATCAGGAATTATGCACAGAGCGAATTAGTCAATATAAATTTTAAAAGTAATATAATTTATAGGGGGGGGATATCAACTTCCACAAATAGACAAATAGGCTAAATAAAACTTCATAAACACATAGAAATTAGCCGAAAAATTGACTCAAAAACCCTAATAGAGATGAACTAGGGTAAAAATCACAAGGCATTGAATTAGACTAAGGAAAAATCATTTAAGTCAAAACACAAAATGGAACAATGCAATGGGTAACATGGAAAAACTCAGAATCGAAGCAAAACATTAGAAAATTAGGGTTTTCACATAAATCGACTAGGGTATAAACAACCTTAGCATAAATCAGTCAAGAACACTTAAGAATAATCGATTAAACACCTAAAATCAGAAAGACCTTTGATAAAATTACCTATAGTAAACCTTGGTTTAGGAAAAATGGGAAATCAATTGAAAACCAAAAAACTGTCAAGGAAAACATGTGAAATACGCTCAGTTTGTCTCAGATCTAATAAGATCGGAGATAAAAATTAGGGTTTTTCAGAGACGAGAACATAGGCTTAGAAAATCAAGGATTCGTAACGAAAATCAGAAAGATTCTTATTCAATGTCGAGCAACTAGCCTGGAACAGGCAAGAAATCACAAGGTGCAAAACAGACTTGCATTTGTCCCTTGAAATCTCTTCAAGGATCCAGGAGACGAGTAAACCATAGCAAATTGGAGGCCAGTAGAGGCCTGAGATGATGAAGAAACACCATGAAATAGTAGTGTAAGTCGGTGACGGCGCTTGGTAATTAGGGGTCCGCTAGAGAGCGTTTGAGAGAGAAAGGGAAATGTGACAACGGGGGAAGGGTAGAGAATAATTAGGGTTAGGGGGGTCGTTTGGTTTAATTAAGGTATGTAATATCCTGACCGTTTGATCAAAATGTTCAACGGCCAGGATTTGCTAAGGTTATTGGGTCGGGTAGCCTAATACTTGGTCCTAAGGTTTTGGGCTAATTTATAAGGGGGTATTGGGCTGGTATTTAGTCTAGAATTGAAAAATAAAAGGGTTGTTTATTAAATACCCAAAACAATTGAATAAATTTTATTTGTAAAATAATTAACTAATTATAAAAATAATTTTCATGCATAGATATGTTTTAAAATGATTATTTCGTATTTTAAAAATACAATGGACCAATTTCTGATAAAATAATGCAATAATGTGTGCATGGGCTATAATTGCAAAGTTATTGTAATTATAACCAAAAGGTGTCAATTTAGCTATTTGTGAGATAATTTGGGCTTAATAGGACAATAAATAGTAATATTAAGTCAAGGAATGTTTTAAAATTATTTGTGATGCAATTTTGTAATTATTTATATAAAATAAAAATACTAGGGCAAATTAATTTAAAAATGTAGAAATTATGGAAAAATACCAATTGATGCTAATGCATAGTTCTAAAGATATATATGCAATTCAAAACTATTATAGTAAAAGATTGGGTATCAACAACTACCCCTCTTTACCGGGAAAGGATGAAAGAGTTTTCTGGTAAACTTATGATGGCCAATTTTGACCGAGCGAGATCGTTTGGGAGATTTAGGACGCACTCTGATTTCTGAGTTGCCTACATATCCCTGGTTTTACAGGAATCAGGTTGTGTGTAGTTCTGGATTCTTCGGCGAAATATGCCGATGAAGTCATCACAAGAGCGGACACGGGATTTAGGAAATAGGTAAAATTGATTATTGTGAGCGGTCGAGTTTGAGATAGTATGAAGGAACTAGAGCAAGATTGCTCCTGCTGGGATAACGGTTGCTTACTGGGTCACCTGCAGAATAAAGATACTACAAGCGTGTATTTGTGAGATATTTAAACATGATGCAGGTTCCCTTCGGACCATGAAAGTTGTCTTCGGACGGTTGAGGATGACGTCCTTAGACCATGATGTCCTGGGCCATGATTTGTTTAGTGAGAGATTCGCAGGCCATGAAATGATGTTCTCAGGCCATGAAGATGTTGCCTCCGTACCATGAAGCCTTTGCATAATGATATGCAAATTTGAGATCCTCAGGCTATGACATGGTGTCTTCCGGCTATGAGGATGGTGCCTTCAGACTATGACGCCTTTGGAAAAGTTGGAGATATTTCAGCCCATGAGATGCAATGATGTCAAGAGCAACAAGACAAGGATTAGTCTTGTGAAGTTGAGGGCAGAGCTTAGCCCGAAAGGAGAGCAAATAGATAGTGCCGGAGAGACAGGGATTAGTCTCGGCGAAAGAATATAAATTAGGGGCAGAGCTTAGTCTCATGCAAGATGCGGGATAGGCCTTAGTCCCATGCAGATGAAGGCAGATCTTAGCCTTATGCAAATATGGAGGCAGGCCTTAGCCTCATGCAAGTATGGAGGTAGAGCTTAACCTCATGCAATATGCGGGACAAGGCTTAGTCCCATGCAAATGAAGGCAAAACTTAGCCTTATGCAGATATGGAGGCAGGGCTTAGCCTCATGCAAGATGCGGGACAGGGCTTAGTCCCATGCAAGTGAAGGCAGAGCTTAGCGTTATGCAAATATGGAGGCAGAGCTTAGCCTCATTCAAGTGGAGACAGAGCTTAGTCTCATGCAAGATGCGGGACATGGCTTAGTCCCATGCAGATGAAGGCATAACTTAGCCTTATGCAAATATGGAGGCAAGGCTTAGCCTCATACAAGATGCGGGATAGGGCTTAGTCCCATGCAAGTAAAGGCAGAGCTTAGCCTTATGCAAATATGGAGGCAAGGCTTAGCCTCATGCAGGTGGAGACAGAGCTTAGTCTCATGCAAGATGTGGGACATGGCTTAGTCCCATGCAGATGAAGGCAGAGCTTAGCCTTATACAGATGGAGGCAGAGATTAGCCTTATGCAGATGGAGGCAGTGTTTAGCCTCATGCAGATGGAAGGCAGTGCTTAGCCTTATGCAAATGGAGAGGCAGTGCTTTGCCTTATGCAAATGAAGGCAGAGATTAGCCTCGTGTAGGAAAAATAGAATAAATAGCAGATGGTAGCAGGATTTTCTTAGCTGGTAATAGATTTCAGTATCACAGTTGTTATGAAGATTGTGACTTCGAGGCATATATATTCTTTGTTCCTGCAACCAAAGAAAATCGTGAGTTCTGTAGAGGGGGGTCGGTTCGTTCCTCTATCGACTTGCTCGGCCTGAAGATCCTGTTCAAATCATTGGGGTAGCATTTTCTAAACAGAGTATTTTTCAAGCAAGCATGAATAGTTTTTGAAGACATAATAAAAATATATATTTTAGGAAATTGGTTAGATGAACCAGTGACTGTGACACGATTCGAGATATTTCAACCTCTCCTGCTATGGAATTTCGAGGGTCCTCCTCAAAATTCTGCCCCAGTTAGTTGGATTGACATCTCTGACTGTTGTACATGCTGCGATCGGCTGAACTTGCTTCGGAATTTTGAGGGTCGCCCTCAAATTTCTGCCCCAGTTTCTAATTATGAGGGAAATAAGATTCTTATTGAATTGTGATCGAACCTATAGGGATGCCTACGTATCCCCTCTTAAATGGGAATCAAGTCGAGCGTAGTTCAATTTACATCATATGAGGAAAGCATAGAGGGTTACACATAGTATCGCTTGATTGCATCTGAGTTGATCGGTTTTGGCCAGACTTCTCCGTCCATTTCTGCAAGTATGATAGCTCCTCCTGTTAGTACTCTATGAACCATGTAAGGACCCTGCCAATTAGGAGAGAATTTTCCTTTGGCTTCATCCTGATGCGGAAAGATCTTCTTCAACACCAGCTGTGCCGGTGTGAACTGTTTCGACCTAACTCTTTTATTGAAGGCTCTAGACATTCTATTCTGGTAAAGTTGCCCGTGGCACACTACATTCATCCTTTTTCCGTCTATGAGGGATAGCTTCTCATAACAACTCCTTATTCATTCTGCATCGCTGAGCTCAGCTTCTTGTATGATTCTCAAGGAAGGAATCTCCACTTCGGCAGGAATAACAACTTTTGTACCATTGACCAGCAAGTAGGGCGTTGCCCCGGTTGATGTTCGGACTGTGGTGTGGTATCCCAACAAAGCGAATGCAGCTTCTCGTGCCACTGTTTGTGATTTTCTACCATCTTCCTTGGTATCTAGATATTCTTGTTGGCGGCTTCTACAGCTCCGTTCATCTGAGGTCTATAGGCTGTGGAATTTTTATGCTTGATTTTGAAAGTCTCACACATGGACTTCATCAGATCACTGTTGAGATTAGAGGCGTTGTCGGTGATGATTGATTCTGGAACTCCAAACCGACAAACAATCTGGTCACGAACAAAATCCGCCATGACTTTCTTAGTCACTGCCTTGTAAGATGCTGCTTCGACCCATTTGGTGAAGTAATCAATAGCTACCAAGATGAATCGGTGCCCATTTGAGGCGGTGGGCTCGATTGGACCGATGACATCCATTCCCCAAGCGGCGAATGGCCAAGGTGTGCTAGTTGCACTGAGCTCATTTGGTGGAACTTTTATCATGTCTACATGTACCTGACATTGGTAGCATTTCCGAACATACTGGATGCAATCTGTCTCCATGGTCATCCAGAAATAACCGGCTCTAAGTATCTTCTAGGCCAAGATAAAGTCGTTCATATGCGGGCCGCAGGTTCCAGCATGTATCTCTTCAAGTACTTTGGAAGCTTCCTTTGCGTCGACACATCTTAGTAATCCCAAATCAGGAGTTCTCGTGTACAGGGTTCCTCCGCTACGAAAGAAACTATTGGACAACCTCTGAAGCGTATGTTTCTGGGTACGATTTGCATGCTCATGGTTTCCCGTATGTTTCTTCTTCAACATGAGCACAATATGCCGGATGGCTATGGATCCATACTGGGATAGAATCAATAAAGTTCTTGTCTGGATACTGTATCATGGATGACAAAGTGGCCAATGCATCAGCAAACTCGTTCTGAATATTTGGGACGTGCCGAAATTCTATCTTTGTGAACCTCTTTCTCAATTCATGCGCATGGTGCAGATATAGAAATATCTTGGAATTCTTGGTGGCCCATTCTCCTTTTACTTGGTGTATAGGCAAATCCGAATCACCGATAATCAACAGGTCCTGAATATTCATGTCAATGGCTATGTTGAGACCTAGTATGTGATCAGCTCTCACCCACACTACTATTAAAGTAGCAAGATGAGGGCTGATGCAGCTTTTACCCGAAAGGTCGGGATCGATTCCACAGAGAGTTATGTTTTGGAGTTGAGTTTCTAGGTAATCTACTAGTGTTTCGTGTTCTTGATTACACTTATAATAATGTTGGGTTTTATATTATAACTATGGTTTAGGCTACTATAATTGCAATTAAGCTAACCATTGTCTTTTTGGGTTATTTTCTAGTTTGATAAAGGCACTAGGGTCATGACTTTCACCGAGGCGAGTAAATAACAGATTCTAATATCTAAGGCAGAGATGTTATTCGGGGAATTATGATATAACTAATGCGCCCAAGCTACCCACTCTATACCTCTCGGTAGTTTGAGTGGCTATGCCCTAATTGCCTTTCTCAAGGTCAATTGGGTGTCATCACAGGCAATATAGGTTCAAGTAGGGTTTTACTCTTTCGAGGTTTAACCCGTTAATTGGGACTATCAATTCTCATGATTTCGTCCCAATTCCTTGTTGGGTTGATTTTCTGGACTCAAGTCCTCTTTATCAAGAAGGACCCAAGACAATTGAACACCAATTAGTGTTTGCAACCACTAATTTTAACAAGAAAACCACAAATCAACCCAAATATCCATCACCCATAAACATCTAAGCTCTAATTTAAAGAACCCATTAAATACCCACACTAGGGTTGAGCCACAACCCTAGCTAATGGGTTTAGCTACTCCTAATCAATGAAGAAATCAAGGAAATAGATGAAGCGAAACCCATGTAATTGAATTATAAAATAAAACTGAAGGATTCAACGTTGAAATCTTGCTAAAATTACAAAATTTTGCTGTAGCAAAGTGCCCACGAGCTCCCAAAATATATCTGATACACATCTTACCCTAAAAAATAAGAAAAGAAACTATTTATACTCAGCCGAAAATATGGACAAAAATGCCCCTGCAGGGTCACCGCCGACCGCGCAAAGATGGACCGCGGCAGCGGTGAGGCTATTTGGCTCAACAAATTTAGGCTCTGAACTTGGCCACCGCGGTCCGCATAAAATGGACCGCGGACCGCGAAGAAAGGACCGCGGTCCGCGGTGGTCTTCTGGGCTTCAAGTGCTGGGGTCTCTGAATCTCATGACCGCAGACCGCATAGAATGGCCCGCGGCCCGCGGTGATATTAGCCTTGGAAAACCACTCTCTGAATCTCACCACCGCGGTCCGAGATGATGTTTGCCTTGGGAATGAACTCTCTGAATCTCACCACTGTGGACCACATAAAGTGGACCGCGGTCTGCGGTGGTCAATTTGATTTTGGATTTTTGGTTGTTCTTTGTATTTGTGCAAGTTTCACTCCTTTCTGAGCAGGTATTTGACTATTTTTCATCCTTTTTGGCTAAACCCTGCAACAAGCACAACACGTAAGCCTTTGGGACTATTTTTTGTACAATTGCATCTAAAACTTAAGCAAGATAGAGTGTAAAACTAGGTAAAATCCCTAGTTTTCGACTCCCCCAAACTTAAGCTTTTGCTTGTCCTCAAGCAAACCAAATAAGCCCCATCCCTTTTTGAGTAATTCCAAGAAAATTCAGTTGTCCTAAGGTGACCTCTTCTAGCATCAATTGGGACCAACAATTGCCCTTAATGCAAATGAATCAGTAACAACATTTGACTCTTTTAAAACCACGGATTTAAGTGTGACACAAGAGCATCAAGAGTTGACTCGACTCATCAATGAAAGTTTTACTGTTACTTTGGTCATTGTGGAACCCAAACTCATACTCCTCAACTCTCCCTAAGAAAACCTCACCTTAGTATTGTAACACTCAGAACTAGAATAATGGGAGTTCGCTCATCGCTCTCAAAGAAAAGACTCAAGTCCGGCTCAAAGTACTATAGGCTTTCCCCTTATGTGAGTCACCACTAATGTAAGCTTCATTCAACTCAAGATCATATAGGACTTTTGTGGGTAAATGATGAAGGCCTTTGGTTAAAGGTAGGAAATATTTGGTCAAAGTGAGTTCTATCTTCCCTTAAGCACTTCATTTGTTTCATATTCTCTTGACTTCTTGAGTCAATTAGCTCTTTCTGAGGGGGTCGAGAGACATACTGTCACACCTTTTTGTTCATTTCAATCATTTTTCTCCTTTCCAAGCATTCCACATCTTTAATCTCTTTTCTTTCCTTGATTCCCTTTATTTCTTCTACTTTGTTCATTCTTTTTGGCTTTTTGATTTTTTCTTTTCTTTCTTTTTCATTGCCTTTCCTTTTCTTTCTTTTGTACCTTCTTTTTCACATTGTTTCATTCCTCGTCTCTCCCCCAAACTTATTCTTTTTCCTTGTGCTAAGAAAAGATTGGGTGCCAAGACAGGGTCAAAATGGGTATAGGCTTGTATAATGGTTTTTGAAAGAAAAAGGTCTAAGGCTCAAAAGGGTTGACTAGGGAAATTGTCATTGGTAGGCTATGGAAATGTTCAAGTCACTATTCGGATCAAGGAGAGCCTATAATCACCTCTTAAATCAAACATCACTTATGATTTCGCCTAGACAAACATTCAGAGAAAGTTCTAGACTAATGGCACATGACTTGGACTTGCAATTCAAACTCTCACCACTCATGCTATGGGATTGCTAAAAAAATAGAGTCGGGGGCCCACAACGACCTCGGTTATGCTTTGAGCAACAAAATGGTCCCAAATATCAATTTGATGATTATCGGTCAACACAAGAGTCTCAAGGTCACCACTTTCACCATCCTAAACACAACGATTTGTTTTTGACCATAGGATCAAAGGCAAATGTGCTAGGCCCAAGTGAAGCTTTGCTTAAGGCACCTCTATTCACTAGCTATTATTTACAAAATGAAAAAAGAAAAACAGACTCAAACCCTTAAGAAAGTTGTCACACCATCCATCCTCGGGAAGAGCCACCCGGTTCACACAAATTCCACCTTTGGAATGAACCGTGATATTAATAAAACTAAAGGCTTATTGCACGCGAAAAAACTCAAAACAAGAAGATACAAAAATAAAATAAGAAGCTATAAAAAGGAAAAATGCGTAAAGTAGAATGAATATATACAAGAGGGGAATTAATCGAATATACATAAGGGGGAATGAATATATACATTAGAAATTAACTTTATATACAGAACAAAAAGTGCAAAAATGCGAAAAGTACTAGAATAGTGAGGTTTATGTACATACCAAAATTAAAAAGAAAGCATAATAAAAATAGAATCTGATTTATACAGTCATTCAAATCAAACAATAGGGCTACTCCCCCAAATGAAAGCTAGCATTGTCCTCAATGCTAACTAGCAAAATAAGCTCAAAAAGTAAGGAGAAAGAGAGTAAAGAGAAACTCCCTATAGGCCCTCCGTCTGTGTGGGATCCTCAGTGTGGGTCCCGGGGTCTGTGGACTGTGTGGGAACCTGTGACTGGTCCCCAGAACCCTGTGTATCCGACTGGACTTGGATCTCCTCTGTGGCCTGGTCCTATACTGGAGGGGTCTTCCAACTCTATCACAATGCCATATGTCCGTGGCAACACTCTCCTCCTCTTTGCTGGACTCTCTACCTCCGGCTCTAGCTCAGTCTGGGCAGCGGGGTCCTGAAGCAGCAAATCCAATGGCAGGTGGTCCTCGTTTAGCTTATCTACCTCTTTGCTTAAATTTTTCACGGACTCCTTGGATGCACGGGTTTTCTTCAGCCTCTTGGTCTCCTTTGCAAGATCCTTTAGTGCCTTCCCGTGAGAACCAACAACTTCTAGGATCAACTTCTGGTTATCAAGGATTTTCTTCTGGTTGGCCAGAAGTTCCTTGAGAGCATCCTCAACGGACTAGGGAACCTGTGGTGGGGGAGGTGCAACTTGGGCTGCCACAGACATAGAAAGTACAGACAGCTTAGAAGTAGCTGCCTGCATCCAGTTGTTGATACTGGCAAGTGACTGGCTCGGTCTGTGGGAAGTCGGAGGATATGCCCATGACGCAGGAATGCCTGGGGCTGCTGAAGTGTAGGGACCTGGAGCAATGTCTGGGATGGCAGACTCGGATTGAGAAGATTCCACTACAACCACTGGCTCTTCAGACTGGCCAGTGGAAGCAATGGATTTACCTTTGAAGCTTTTGCTTTTGGGGTTGTCATCACCCTGAAGGCTGTACCAGAAGAACGGAGCCTTTGGCTTCAATTTCACATCAAACTTCCTCTTTTCTACTTTCTGATCTTCAAGGTACATGGTCAGGAAATTAGGGAAGGGATAGGCTCTATCACCTTCATTCACCACCCAGTTGATAACCCTTGACATCACATTACCGACGTTGATCGGGAGCCCTGCCATGATACAAGCAATCAGCACAGCCCGCCTGAGAGAAAGAGAATTTTCATGGAAGGTGGAGTCGAGTCTGCTACACACGAACGTCTCCCAACCTTTGGCCTCAAAATTTAATGTCCTCCTCAGAATTACTTTCCCTTCTTGCAACCAGTCTAGGGTTTCACCTGGTATTTCCAAGTGCTCCGCCAGCCATGCACGGGCCTCATCCCCCTCTCCCAATTTCTCCAAGTACTCCGACTCATCCTCATCATCGAACCCTAGGTAGTTGTTTATTGCCTCCCCATCAAAAGGTATAGTCAGATTGCGTACTTTAGTAGCCTTGGGTCCTTTTTCAGATACGCCAAATTAGTGTAGAACTCCTTGACAAGGTGTTCATTGACATCCAACAAATAGCAAGTGAAGTACTCCCAGCCCTTTCTCTCCCTGAACTGTCTTCGCACATTGGGGTTGACTGGCAAAGATCCTTGGTGATGAATTTACGCTCTATGATCAATTTCCTCTCAGGACACCATTCCCGAAAATTATGAAATGCCGGTTCACTCACAAAGCGATCTTGCCATGCTTCGGGTTTTCTTGTCATTTCAACCCCCCCCCCCCCTACTCGGGGTTCACCCCCTGTTTGGGTCTCATCCCCTGCTTCCTCTTCTTCGGAGTGCTCACCTGATAGAGATGTTGTAGGTGAGGTGGAGTATTCATGGGCACTCCCTGCAGCTGAGCCTTCAGACGACTCAGAATGGGCGGATGCTTGGGCAGGAGGAGAGTCAGAGGGCTCATTGGTCAACCTAAACCTCTCCAAATATTCTGGGTAGTGCTCTGGTATGGATTATGAAGACTCTCGTCCGGAGGGTACATACTCACTTCCCGAATGGGAAGCAGCTCTATCCATGGCCCGGATTGCTTTTCTTGTCTCTTTCATAGCTTGTCGGACTTTGGGGGCTAGTTTGATTGTCCCTTGGCTTTTCCCCCGGGAAGGCGCTCCCTTGCCACTTGGTTTTCGACCACCTCCTCTTGATTGGACCATAATCTGCAAGTCAGATTCATTTAAATCTTGTTAGTATCCACCAGTGCATAGATTGGAGAACAAAGAAGAATCAAATACAGAGAACTGAGTTGCAGAAGCTGGGACAGCGGACCGCACAAAAAGGACCGCGGTCCAAGGTGAGGTGGGATCAGACTACCAACCTCTTTGAAGAAGTACACCGCAGACCGGGTAAAAGCGACCGCGGTCCGCACTCAGGCATCGCGGATCGCACAAAGACGATGCGGTCCGCGGAGAACTGGAGTTCAAATTACCTACTTTTCTGAAGTTAAGCACTGCAGACCTCATAACAATAACCGCGGTCCGCACTGGGCCACCACGGACCACACAAAAAGGCACCGCGGTCATCAAATGAGACTTGTAACCTTTAAAGCACCGCGGACCGCACTCATTGCAAAACTAGGGTTCCAATTTTTACTGTTAATACAAGTTCAAATGAACATATTGTTGAAACCCTAGGTTTCTAATCAGTGAAATTAACTACAAAGGGTCTAAATTGAGCATTATGAACAAACTCTAACATGGTTAATGGCATAAAGAAGGAAAGGGGAGAAAAAGCGAAGAAAATCTACCAAATAAACAAGGAAATAATAAAATTAAGAAGTTATGGAATCAAAATTACACTTACTAGATATGTGATGAAGATTAGATGAATGAAATGAACACTTGAAAGTATAAAGATTATTCACAGGTAAAATTTCACTGTGGAGAGTCAAACTGCGTAAAGTGTAAAATGAAGCCCTGAGACCCTATTTACAGAATTGGGCCTGGGACCCACTGTACCTACCCACCGCGGTCCTTCAGCTTACTGGGCAACTTGGTGTTTGGCCACCGCGGTCCATGAAAAATCAACCGCGGTCGCAATGGTTCACCTCAGTACGCAAAAAGGGTACCGCGGCCGCGGTGGCAACTTCAGAGACTGACTTTTTGGACATTCAAGCTCTGCGGACCGCATAGAATCGACCGCGGTCCGCACTGCAAACTTCAGAGAGCTGGAATTTCTACACTTAGCTTTTTGCTCTGCATCAAAATAATCTACAACATCCCAACACCAGTTAGTCCAAAAATGAGTTCTATACTACCAAGAAAATCAAAGAAAAACAAAAATAAAGACACATGGGTTGCCTCCCAAGAAGCGCCCGATTTAACGTCGCGGCACGATGCATGTTACCATGTTCACTTGAGATGGAGAAGTGCCACTACATGGATGTCATCAATTTTGGCCAGGTAGTGCTTGACCTTATGCCCATTAACTCTGAAAATCTCCCCACTTTCGTTCTTTAGATCAAGTGCAGCAAAAGGAGTCACAAACACAACTTCAAAAGGTCCGCTCCGTTTTGACTTAAGTGTTACCGGAAATAGACGTAACCGAGAGTTGAAAAAGAGAACCAAGTCACCTACTTTGAACTCCTTGCCACGAGCATATTTATCATGAAGGTACTTCATTTTGTCCTTGTACAAGGACGAACTGGAGTAGGCATGGAATCTGAATTCGTCAAGTTCATTAAGCTGCTCCACACGAAGATTGGATGCCACATCCCATTCAAGATTCAACTTTCTCAAGGCCCACATAGCCTTGTGCTCTAACTCAACCGGTAGATGGAAAGCTTTTCCAAACACCAATCGATACGGAGACATACCGATCGGGGTCTTGTAGGCAGTCCTATAATCCCATAGAGCGTCATCCAACTTCTTTGACCAATCTATCCTATTTGCATTGACCGTCTTTGACAATATACTCTTTATTTCCCTGTTTGAGACTTCAACTTGGCCACTCGCCTGAGGATGATAGGGAGTGGAAACTTTGTGGTTGACACCATACTTTGCAAGCAAAGTGTCAAAAGCCTTATTACAAAAATGCGACCCCCCATCACTAATGATTGCACAAGGCGTGCCAAACCTTGTAAAAATGCTCTTCTTGAGAAATGCAATAACACTTCGGGCTTCATTGTTGGGTAGAGCCACTGCTTCAACCCATTTGGAGACATAATCCACCGCCACGAGAATGTATGTGTTCCCACAAGAGCTAACAAACGGGCACATGAAATCGAAACCCCATACATAAAAAATATCCACTTTGGGAATAGTATTGAGAGGCATCTCATCTTTCTTTAAAATTTCCCCGGCCCTCGAACATTCATCACATCTCTTGACCAAGTCACCGGCATCTTTGTACAATGTAGGCCAAAAGAAACCACAACTCAACACCTTTGAAGCAGTCCTTGTCCCTCCATGATGACCACCATAAGGTGAGGAGTGGCAAGACTCAAGAATCGACCTTTGTTCTTCTTCCGGTACACATCGCCGGATGACCCCGTCAGTGAAAATATTGAATAAGTATGGTTCATCCCAATAGAAATCCATGCTATCCCTCCCAAGCTTCTTCCTTTGTTTAGAATAGAGCTCAAAAGGAACAACACCAGTGACAAGATAGTTGGCAATGTCCGCAAACCATGGCATTTGTTGCATTGACATAGAAAGAAGTTGTTCATCGGGGAAACGCCGATAGAACCCGGCGTGCCCAAGGAAGCTCCGGACTCCCTTAACTGAAGTTGGAGGTGGCAACTTAGAAATCACTTCAATTTTTGCTTTCTCCACTTCAATACCATTCCTACAGATTTTGTGACCCAACACTATTCCTTCTTCCACCATAAAGTGGCACTTTTCCCAGTTTGGCACTAGGTTGGTCTCTTCACATCGAGCGAGAACTTTTTCAACATTTCTCAAACACTTATCGAAGGAATCCCCAACTACACTAAAGTCATCCATAAACACCTCGAGGAAGTCTTCAACCATATCTGTAAAGATCGCCATCATGCACCGCTAAAAAGTGGCGGGTGCATTGCAAAGACCAAAAGGCATTCGGGAGAAGGCAAAAGTACCATAAGGACATGTGAAAGTGGTCTTATCTTGATCCTCCGAGGTAATCAAAATCTGATTATAACCTGAATACCCATCCAGAAAGCAGTAGAAAGCCCGACCTGCAAGCCTATCTAACATTTGATCCAAGAAGGGAAAAGGGAAATGATCCTTGCGGGTCACTTTGTTGAGCTTGAGGTAATCCATACACACCCGCCATCCTGTAACCGTTCTCATTGGAATGAGTTCATTTTTATCATTTTGGACCACCGTCATTCCACCCTTCTTCAGAACACATTGGACCGGAGAGGTCTAAAGCTATTCGAAATTGGGTAGAAAACCCCTGCATCAAGCCATTTAATGAATTCTTTATTCACCATCTCTTGCATTGCCTTGTTGAGCCTCCGTTGGTGTTCTACGGAAGGCTGTGCTCCATCCTCCAAGATGATTTTGTGCATGCAAAAAGCGAGGCTTATTCCGCGAATGTCCGCAAGAGTCCATCCTATTGCTTTCTTCCTCCTCCTTAGCACATTTAAAAAGGAGTCTACCTGCAATTAGGTTAAGCAAGAGGAAAGAATAACAGGCAAAGTATGAGAAGGACCAAGATATTTATACCTGAGGTGGGAT
Organism: Nicotiana undulata; assembly: GCA_005239495.1. NCBI lineage: Eukaryota > Viridiplantae > Streptophyta > Magnoliopsida > Solanales > Solanaceae > Nicotiana > Nicotiana undulata. Next base: position 28,773 of record ML288507.1, read on the forward strand.
GGTAGTGGCTTCAACTCCAAAGTTGGGGGCTCTTCAATTGAAGGCTTTGTTGGTAGGGTCTTCTGGTTCTCCAAGTCCAGTGATAGCTTTCGGGGACCATAGGAGTAAGAACCCATGCCTTGAAGGGCATTGGTACTTTCAAGAAAACCATCTACCACGGTGTCCTCGTGGTTCAATAAGGCAGCCTCCACTAGATCATCAACATGAATCATAGATCTTGCATCATCAATAATCACCTCAGTGACGAGGTCCATGAAAGAGCATACTTCTGTACTGTTTGGCTGCTTCATTGATTTACACACATGGAACACCAATTTTTCATTTCCCACTCGGAAAGTGAGCTCCCCAGATTCGACATCAACTAAGGCCTTCCCAAAATAATGGGGACCTCATAATCCACTTCGCAATCCAATATGACAAAGTTCGTGGGAAAAATAAATTTGTCCACCCGCACTAACACATCATCAATTATCCCTAGGGGCCTCTTCATTGACCTATCTTCCATCTGCAAACGCATGGAGATCGCCCTAGGTTTCCCAATACCCAATGTTTTAAATACCGAATATGGCATCAAGTTTATACTCGCTCCAAGGTCACATAAGGCTTTAGCAAAATCCGCACTCCCGATTGTGCAAGCAATGGTAAAAGCTCTTGGGTCTTCAAGTTTGGGTGCCATTGAATGTACTATGGCACTCACTTGGTGAGTCATCTTAATGGTTTCACACTCCGTAGACCGCTTCTTAGTGACTAAGTCCTTCATGAACTTAGCATACCCAGGCATTTTCTCCAAGGCTTCAACCAACGGGACATTGATGGAAAGACTCTTCACCATATCAATAAACTTCTTGAATTGAGTCTCTTGCTTTTGTTTCGCCAACCTTTGAGGGTATGGAGGAGGGGGCCTAGGCAATGGTGCCTTGGCTTGTGGGACCACTAGTTCTGGCATATCAATCACGTGTTTCCTAGACGGGTTCACGTCCCTTTGCAAATCCTCCCCATTATCATGGATATCAATTCTCACCTCACTAGTAGTTGGCTCTTCCACCACTTGCTCAACTTCAATTGGTAACTCATCATGGGGAAATTCATCATCATCATCAACAATTCGCTTTTGCCTAGAAGTACTTGCTTCACCACCTTTTCCACTTCTTGTGGTCACCGCCATGGCGTGACCGGTATTATTATTGTTCCAACCCTTGGGGTTCACCATAGTATCACTCGGTAGTGCACCCTTTGGGCGTGTGTTTAAGGCATGAGAAATTTGGCACATTTGTACTTCAAGGTTCCTAATGGAGGTGTTGTGAGAGGCCAACTGAGCATCGGAATCCGCAGTTCGCTCCATCATCTTCTTGAACATTTGTTCAATTCTTCCCATATCATTGCTTGATGAGCTTTGTCCTTGAGATTGGTATGATTGCTTGGTTGTTGGTACATCGGGGGTCTTTGAAAGCCCGACCCCCGGTTACCATTACCACCCCAGTTGTTGTTGTTGTTGCCTCCACTCCAATTGTTATCATTGTTGTTCCCCCATTGTTGATTATTGTTGTTCCCCCAGTTTCGTGCATTGTTGTTATTGTTCCAATTTCTTTGTCTTTGAATACCCCAACTTTGATTGTTGCCTTGGTTGCTCCAGTTTTGATTTTTGCTTTGACTGTTTCCTTGAACCTGGTAATTATTAGCATACATAACATCCTCTTCTTGGTCATCGTATTGCTCTTCTTGACTATATCCACTTGGCCCTTGGTCACCCTGATCATTGTTGCTTTGCTTGTGATTTCCCCGAGGTCTTCTTTGATTCACCAACACATTCACTCCCTCCATGGAATTTACTTGCGTTGGCCCTTGCAATTGTTGAAGTTGGGCTTTGGAAAGTTGGTTCATAGTGGTAGTGAGCTCGGCAATTGCTTGCCCATATTCTTGGAGCTCTTTATGAAGACTATTGACACCGGACTCACCCTGAGGTACGTTTGCTCAGCTTTGCCAAGCTTACGATGTGACAGCCATCTCATCTAATACCTCACATGCCTCAGGGTAAGTCAATTTCATGAAGTTTGTACCGGCCAACTGATTGACCACACATTGATTGACAGTGTTAATCCCTCGGTAGAAAGTCTGCTGGATCATAGCTTCAGTCATGTCGTTGTTTGGACATTCCTTAACCATGGTCCGGTATCTCTCCCATATCTCATTCAAAGGCTCATTGGGTTCTTTCTTAAAGGACAAGATTTCATCTCTGAGCGCCGCCATATGACTTGGGGAGAAACATTTAGTAATAAACTTGTCTGCGAGCTCATCCCAAGTAGATATTGGGTGGTTGGGAAGCCGCTCGAGCCAATCAAGAGCCTTCCTTCGAAGAGAAAATGGGAATAATCAAATTCTCAATGCATCCTCCGAGACATTTGTTTGTTTACTACCCCAGAAGGGATCCACGAAGCTCTTAAGATGTTTGTAAGCATTTTGATGTGCGGCTCCGGTGAAATAACCCCGCTGCTCTAAGAGTGTCAGCATCACATTGGTAATTTGGAAATTTCATCGTCTTGGTTATCAAATACCTCCTCCCCGCAATAACGTTTCCTAAGGGATCCGCCATTTGCACCTGAATAGATTCAACAAAAACGTTAAAAACAGAAGGAAAGAAAAACACTTAACACTGCAATTCACGTAGATAATCAACACCGTATAACTCCCCGGCAACGGCTCCAAAAAGTGATCAGCTCTCATCCACACTACTATTAAAGTAGCAAGATGAGGGTCAGTGCAGCTTTTACCCGAAAGGTCGGGATCGATTCCACAGAGAATTATGTTTTGGAGTTTAGTTTCTAGGTGATCTACTAGTGTTTCGTGTTCTTGATTACACTTCTCATAATTTTGTATTTTATATTATAACTATGGTTTAGGCTACTATAATTTCAATTAAGCTAACTATTGTCTTTTTAGGTTGTTTTCTAATTTGATAAAGGCACTAGGGTCATGACTTTCACCTAGGAGAGTAAATAACGGATTTTAATATCTAAGGCAGAGATGTTATTCGGGGAATTATGATATAACCAATGCGCCCAAGCTACATACTCTATAACTTTTGGTAGTTTGAGTGGCTATGCCCTAATTGCCTTTCTCAAGGTCAATTGGGTGTCAAATTTGCACAGGCAATATAGGTTCAAGTAGGGTTTTACTCTCTCGAGGTTTAACCCGTTAATTGGGACTATCAATTCTCATGATTTCATCTCAATTCCTTGTTGGGTTGATTTTCTGGACTCAAGTCCTCTTTCTCAAGAAGGACCCAAGTCAATTGAACACCAATTAGTGTTTGCAACCACTAATTTTAACAAGAAAACCACAAATCAACCCAAATATCCATCACCCATAAACATCTAAGCTCTAATTTAAAGAACCCATTAAATACCCACACTAGGGTTGAGCCACAGCCCTAGCTAATGGGGTTAGCTACTCATAATCAATGAAGAAATCAAGTAAATAGATGAAGCAAAACCCATGTGATTGAATTATAAAATAAAACTGAAGGATTCAATGTTGAAATCTAGCAAAAATTACAAAAACTTGTTGTAGGAATATGCCCACGAGCTCCCAAAATATATCTGATACAAAGCTTACCCTAAAAAAATAAGAAAAGAAACTATTTATACTCAGCCAAAAATTACGGACAAAAATGTCCCTGCGGGGTCACCGCGGACCGCGGTGAGGCTATTTGGCTCAACAAATTTAGGCTCTAAACTTGGCCACCGCGGTCCGCATAAAATGGACCGTGGCCGCGGTGGCTTCAACGTGGACCGCGAAGAAAGGACCGCGGTCCGCGGTGGTCTTCTGGGCTTCAAGTGCTGGGGTCTCTGAATCTCATGACCGCGGACCGCGTAAAATGGACCACGGCCCGCAGTGATATTAGCCTTGGAAAACCACTCTCTGAATCTCACCACCGCGGTCCGCGATGATGTTTGCGTTGGGAATGAACTCTCTAAATCTCACCACCGCGGTCCGCGGTGGTCAATTTGACTTTGGCTTTTTGGTTGTTCTTGGTATTTGTGCAAGTTTCACTCCTTTCTGAGCAGGTCTTTGACTATTTGTCATCCTTTTTGGCTAAACCCTGCAACAAGCACAACACATATGCCTTTGGGACTATTTTGTGTACAATTGCATCCAAAACTTAAGCAAGATAGAGTGTAAAACCAGGTAAAATCCCTAGTTATCAGTATGCAAGCTTCATACTCTTCCATGTTGTTGGTGTAGGGAAATCTGAGTTTAGCAAATACCGGATAATGTTGGCCTGTTTCCGATACTAAGACCGCTCCAACGTCGACTCCTTTGAAATTTGTCGCTTCGTCAAAGAACATCCACCAGTCGTCATAGGATTCAGCAATGTCTTCTCCTATGAACAACACCCTTTATCAGGAAAATACGTTTTCAGGGGTTCGTATTCTCCTCCCACCGGATTTTCAGCAAGATGATCTGCTAGTGCCTGTCCCTTGACTGCTTTTTGAGTTACATAAACAATATTGAACTCGCTCAGTAATATTTTCCACTTAGCTAGCTTGCCAGTTGGCATGGGTTTTTGAAAGATATACTTTAAGGGATCCATCCTTGATATGAGGTATGTTGTGTAGGCATTGAAGTAGTGTCTCAGCTTCTAAGCTACCTAGGCCAGAGCGCAACAAGTACGTTCCAGCAGACAGTACTCGCTTCATATGGAGTGAACTTCTTACTCAGGTAATAGATAGCCTGTTCCTTTCTTCATGTCTCATCATGCTGCCCCAGAATGCAGCTGAAGGCTCCATCTAGCACCGCAAGGTAGAGTAGCAAGGGTCTACCTGGCTCTAGCGGGACCAAAACTGCTGGCGTTGAAAGGTACTCCTTGATTCTATCAAAGGCCTTTTGACAATCCTCGGTCCAACTTGTTGCAACATCTTTCTTTAACATCTTGAAGATTGGTTCACATATGACTGTGGACTGGGCTATGATCCGACTAATGTAATTTAGCCATCCTAGAAAGCTCATTACATCCTTCTTACTCTTCGGTGGTGGCAGCTCCTGGATGGCTTTGACTTTTGATGGATCCAGTCATATTCCTTGGCGGATGACGATGAACCCAAGCAACTTTCCGGCAGGAACCCCGAAGGCACACTTCGCAGGGTTTAGCTTCAGGTTGTATTTCCGCAGTCTGTCGAAGAACTTCCTCAAATATGCTATATGATCTGTGGCTTTCTTGGACTTAATGATGACGTCGTCCACATACACCTCGATCTCCTTGTATATCATGTCATGGAAGATAGTAGTGATAGCCCTCATGTAAGTAGCCCCAACATTCTTTAGGCCGAATGACATCATTTTATAACAGTACACTCCCCATGTCGTAATGAAAGCTATTTTCTCAGCGTCCTCTTCGTCCATCCAGATCTAGTGGAAACCGGCGAAACAATCCACAAATGACTGGAGTTCATGTTTGGCGCAATTGTCGATTAGGATGTGTATGTTTGGAAGAGGGAAATCATCATTTGGACTGGATCGATTGAGATCCTGGTAGTCGGCGCAATCCCTGACCTTCCCATCCTTCTTCGAAACTGGTACAATGTTGTCTAACCATGTTGGATATTCAACCACCCTGAGGACCTTGGCATTGATTTGTTTAGTGACCTCCTCCTTGGTTTTCAGACTCATATCAGGTTTGAATTTCCGGAGCTTCTGCTTCACTAATGGGCACATTGGATTGGTGGCAACTTGTGGGCCACGATAAATATACTTAGTCCGGTCATATCATCGTATGACCATGAAAATATGCCCTAATATTCTTTCAAGAATTTTGTGTACTCTTCTTTTTCTGATGGCGACAAGTGGATGTTGATGCGAGTTTCTTTGACGGTCTCTGAATCTCCCAAGTTGACTACCTCAGTTTCGTCCTGATTGGACTTAGGCTTGTTCTCAAAGTCCTCTACTTCTCTGACAATTTCCTCGGGTATGCTATCTTCTTCTTCTGAATCACTATCCTTTTGTTGCGTTGTTTCATTGCATGTCACACTCGTTGGTTCATCAAGACAGGAAATAGTAATGTTGTATAGATAAATATATGAGAGAAAAATGATAATAATAAATTCTTATTCCTTGAAACATAAAGCGATTTTCAATAATTTAAACAAACGTTTTGGAACACTGGAAATTTTATTTAAAATAAACAATGCAAAAAAAGAAATTATTTTCTTAGCCAACAAAATAAACAGTGTTGTTCAGCCTTGCTACCCCGGGACTCATCGAGCCCTGGATGGTCTGACAATCCAATTTCTGAGGAATGAACCCTTGCTCACAACTTGGATAGTAGGGCCTCCCTCCTCCTCCTCCTCGACGATTACACAACAGCCCATATCCTCGTCCTCCAGAAACAGGTTCCTTAAGGCTGCCAGTGCTTCTTCCTCTTCTGAACCCCATATGATGTTCGCTTGTTGGAAAGTCTATTCCAAATGCGGTATAGGTTGCTCCAACAGATAGTAAGGACCGCGCCATTGTGGAGACCAGTCATTGTACTCTTGCCAAGTGTATTGATATCCCAGGCTAAAAGTAGTACCATGTCGCTTCAGCTGTATCGACTTGGAAATTCCCTGAAGGTTCTTGCTGAGACCTTTGCCAGGTTCATACCCGCTCCAATTCATTATGCTCTCTATCTTACTGTCCCACCACTTATCTTTGTTGATTGCATTGACCCGCTCGATGTGGTGATAAGTTTTTCCACCGAGCCTTCGTCTATTCTCAACCACTGGGATTGTCTGACGGTTGTGTATGGGGTTGCTCCCGTCTCCATGGATAATCACCTTCTGGTGGTTCCACTCAAATTTTACCGCCTAGTGAAAAGTTGATGCCACAGCTCCAGCGACATGTATCCATGGTTGTCCTAATAATAGATTGTAGGACGCGAATATGTCTAACACCTGAAATTCGACCTCAAATCATGTAGGTCCCATTTGCAGACAGAGATTGATTTCTCCAATGGTGGCTCTCTCAGACCCGTCGAACGCCTTCACATTCATGGTTCTCTCTCGTATTCCGTACATTCCTTTGCCCAACCTCTTGATGTTGTCAATGGGAAAATGTTAAGGCTGGACCCTCCATCGATCAGAACCCTGGTAATGAAGTAGTCTTCACATTGCACGGTAATGTGCAGTGCCTTGTTATGACTCAAAACTTCAGGTGGCAGTTTGTCCTCGTGGAAAGTAATCTTGTGACTTTATAATACCTACCCCTCCATGTTAGCCATCTCTCTGCTTGTAATGTTATTGGGCACATATGCTTCATTCAACACTTTCATTAGAGCACTCATGTGTGCTTCCAAATTCTGCAGCAATAACAAAATAGAGATCTAGGTCGGAGTCTTGTTCAGATGATCTATGACCGAGTACTCCCTTGCTTGTACCTTTCTACAGAGGTCATCCGGACCTGTTTCAATGACGAGAGGTTTGTTAGAAGCCTGCTTGCTGGACTCTCCCAAGTGCTCGGGTGTATAGACCCTTCCGGTTCTAGTCATCCCTTGTGCAGCACCAACTTCCTCTATTTTGGTCTTTCCTCTTCTCCTAGCTTCCGCTACGTAATCCCAAGGCACAACCTTAGTATTGAAAGGCGGTGTGGTGGATACTGTCACCGTAAATGGTGCGACTACCTTTACTTCAAATGGAATAGGTGTCGTGGCAGGTGGCACTACTTCAACCTCAAATGGCACAAGCGTGTCTGTAGGTGGTGCTACTTAAAACTCAAATGGGACTGATGCGGTTACCTCAACCTCTCCAGACGGCTGTATCTGTACTATAATGTGATTGAGTGTGCTGCTGTTTTCTTAGGATCATCACCTTCTTTGATTAACCCGATTGATCCCTTTAGATCCCATTCTTCATGCATTTCTATTACATTGACGCCTTCACCCCTATGATCCGGTAGGGGGTTGTTGTAAACGTTAGGAGTAGCCTCCTTTGCCTGGATGATTTTATTGTCGATCAAAGCCTGGATTTTGTCCTTCAATGAGCGACATTCATCGATGGTATGTCCCTTCTTGCCCAAATGGTATGCACAAGTCTTGTTTGGATTGACCCATTGGGATGGATTCTCTGTGGCGACAACAGGGATGAGAGTGACATAACCAGCAGCTTTCAACCTTTCATACAACTGGTCAATGGGCTCGGCAATGGCAGTATACTAATTGGGTGGTCTGCGGTCGAAGTTAGGTCGAGGTCTCAGGAAGCTTTGGCAAGTTGGAGGTGACTGATAATGAGATGGTTGGGAATTATAAGTGTGATAGACAGTGGCTGGTTGGGAACATCTGGGAGATGTGGGTTGATATATAGGTGGAGGTGATGGTTGATATGTAGGTGGAGGTGATGGTTGATATGTGGGTGAAGGTGCTTGGTATGCAAGTGGAGAGGTTTGATATACGAATGGGGTTTTGGGTCCTTATGCAACCATTACCGCTCCTACGTCCTTCTTCTTAGATATACCACCGGACTTCAGCACTTTGTTGGTGCCTTGCAGTGCTTTAAAATTTTTTACGATACCGCTCTTGATACCCTCTTCAATCCTTTCACCCAGCTTAATGATGTTGGAGAACTTGTGATTTTATATTACCATCAGTCTTTCATAATATTGCGGGTCCTATGCCCTGACGAAGAATTTGTTCATCTGCTCTTCGTCCAACACCGGCCTGACTTTGGCTGCTTCCGACCTCCAACGAGTGGCATACTCGCGAAAGGTTTCAGTAGGTTTTTTCTTGAGATTCTGAATGTAAAAGATGTCTGGTGCATTTTCTGTGTTGAACCTGAACCGGTCCATGAAATCCGATGCCATACTCACCCAGTTAGACCACTTCTTAGGATCCTGGCTGATGTACCAAGACAAGGTACCCCCTGTAAGACTCCTCATAAAGAGTTTCATCCGGATCTTTTTGTCTCTTCCGACTCTGACGAGTTTGTCACAATAGGTCCTCAGATGAACCCTAGGATCACCTGTACCATCAAACATATTGAACTTGGGAGGTTTGTAACCCTTCGACAGTTCCACATCCAGCTGTATACACCAGTCTTCATAATTCAAACCTTCGATCCCCTTACCTCCTTCCACGCCTTGAACTCGGCTAGTCAATTTCTTGAGTTCCTCGGCCAGGTTCCTGATGAGCATGTCCTTCTCACTGGATTCCGGTGTATAAGAGATATGTTGAGTGGAGTGAGGTAGGGTCTCCACGTATTTGGGTTTATTCTGGTGGCCTGGTGCCTGGGCATATTGGTGATCATTAGTGGAATTCTTAGGTTCAGGAATGACCGGTGGGGTGTTTCGTGGAGTGTGACAGGTATTTTGCTGGTATTGTGGTGGGATGGTTTGATTTTGTGGTGGAGTTGTGTAATGGTGAGTTGCAGGAGGACTGTTTGGGTGTGTTTTGAGGTTTTGAGTGTTTGTATGGCTAACGCCTGGGACGCTGAGTGAGAAAGACAAGTTGGCTATGTTCCGGACATGCTCAAGTTCTCCTTGGAGTTTCAGTATTCTCTGTTCGAGCTGAGAAACAACATCATTCGGGACCTGAGTACCCTGATTGTAAGAAGCCTCTGGATGTTCAGCTGGTGTAGTGTTTTCCTTTCTGATGTTATTGAGGTATTCCATCTTCGCTTTTCCCTTTCCTTTAGGTGGACTAGGAGGAGGAGAATGTGGAGGGCCCCTAGATCTTGTATGATATGCTGATGATGCCTGAATGCACGAACCAACCTTTGGGGAGGGGAATAATAAAAAAGAAAGAAAATAAAAACAAAAGGTAGCCAAGTCAGTGAGGATTATGATAAAAGTATTTGCAGTATTTAAACACATATTGCAGGAATGTAAATGCGCGTCCTAATTTGGGAGCCTCATTGTGCCCGAGGTAGGCCTAGCGACATGATGCCAATAAATGCCTCATTTCATTAATATAAAATAGACTAATCCTAAAACGACGCTAAAATAACAATAGAAAATAAGTCACTAATGGCACTTGGCCTTATTACATTTGTGAAAGCAAAAGTAAATCTAGCATATTTGGTCCCAGAAGGATCTTCCCCAGATTCGATCTTCTTGACTCCATCAAACAAGTTTCCCAGCTCGCGCAGTCCCAGCAGCAGGTATGCCCTAGCCAAGTGTCCTCCCTCGCTCCCTTCAGCGTTCTCGCAATCCTCGATCCTCTTTATGACCTTGCCTTCCAGCTCCACTATAGCTCGCTCCAGATATTCCAGCTTTCTGTTGGAAGTAATGGCCATCTCCTTCCATTCCTCGATCAGCCTCTTATTGATCTTATGTATTTCCCAGTGCTCATTCTCGGAATCGTGGACCCTCTTGCGCAGTCAGTTGTACTTGACTTGAGCCTCACCATCTTCATCTATGATTCTGTTGCCTCGACTGATTCCTGGGCTCACTATCCCCCCTAAGTTTTCCTCCAACCATGCCGGGTAGAGAGGTGCACATCCAGCGTGACACCTGTCGGGCTCAATGGTTTTCTTTTCCATGATGATTTTGCAGTGCCACATGTGTTGAGCTTGACACTTGTAAGGGATGTCGTCGTCCTGGAAATTCGCTCTAAAGTGACCCATCTTTGCAACCCTTGGTACAGCATGCTTCCTTCCCGCTTGCCTCATGAATCGGATAGGAACATAAGGTTATATTCCTCTCAACCCGATCAACACTAAGTGTGGATCATCCCTGGACCTGATGATAAACTCGTCTGTCGGGAACCATTCAGACATCCATTGCACTTGTTCCTTGGTCAGATTGTCAAAGAATTCCACCCACTCTTTGGCACTCTCCGAGTGAGAAAATATGTCCGGAATGTAGGTCATCTACTTGGGGTGATGGAAAGCAATATGGTCATTCCAAGCCCTTCGTGGAAGTTCTTGGTGATACTGGCCTCTTTGAAGATGTTCTAATAACAACAGCTGCAGTAATAGGTTACAACCCTCAAAATGCTTGACCCCTCTTTGACAACGCTCCAAAGACCGGTAGATGTCAGCTAAGATCATAGGGACGATAATGTATGTTTGTCCATCGATTCTTCCATCAAAGTCCTGGCAACCATGGCTAGTCTGGTATGGATCCTTTCCCTTTTCACCGGGAACACTATCAAGCCTAAAAAGCACACAATAAATATGAACACTCTACGGTGAATGTGGCCCAGAGAAGTGATAGAAAACTCGTCATGGTAGGTGCGGTAAGATTTGCTATGGCCATATCTCTCGTACAATTATTCAAAAGGTATGTAGGATTTTTTTCAGGCACTCCAGTTCAAAAAATTTCTTTAACCCCATCATCTTTAGAAACCCTTTACCCGTGCAGTTTTCAGGTACCAATAGTCCAGGTCTTTCCCAAGCCAGTCCAGCTAGTCCCCCAATTTCTTCCAAAAGTGGTTTCATTTCAATATTCCCAAAGAGGAACACAACCTTCTCACTATCCCAAAATAGAGTTGTGGCTTCGATCAACATATTGTTCGGATGGATGTCCAGTAGAGATGGTTGGTTTCCCAATGTTTCTCACGTGTTTCTTATCACTTGAAGGAAGGTCTTCCCACCAGTCTAGGAGCATTGGAGGAATGTTGCTGACCATACCGAATCTGGGGACCTTGTGCCTCATTTTCTGCAAACCAAAATGGTTAGGCCCATTCCCCCACCAGATTTGACTATTTATATACTCATGATTAGCATGTTGGCATTTAGTTCTCCAAATTAATGCACAGAACATGATTGTGTTCGTTGGGATTGTAGAAACCCCTATGGACTTGGATAAGGCTTGTCTTAAGGGTTATTGTGTGGACAACACATTAACCCGACTAGGTTGACCATGATGCATGCACAATAATAAGAGTAAGGTTACTATGGGGGTCTAAACTGGTACCCTCAAGCGGACAACTAGAGGGGGAAAGGCACGGAACCGTCGACTGCACCGTAGATCGACTGATTTTACCGTGAATAAGCCTTTCCGAATGTAAAGGGTTATATAAATTGGAAGAGCGCAACCACTCATCAAATGTTGCTATAGGATTTGTTTAGGCACGAGTGGAATATCAAGTTGAGCATTATTTATGCAGAAATAAATAACATGTTGTCACGTATTTGCACATTATGAAAGCGATAAATACAGCAGTCATAATTAAAATTGGTTACAAAAGAAAACAGAGAAACATGTTAGTTTCGTATTGGAAAAATAAATACTTGAAAAAATAAACAGCTAATATCCGTAATATGGATTTTATGCCTCGGATAACTTCGTTAGGTGATTTGGGACTTAGGAGTGTGTTTGGAATGTTGTTCCGAAGTCCGGAGTAGAATTAGGCTTGAATTGGCGAAATGGAAATTTTGGCAATTTCCAATCGGTAGTGAAAATTAGCTATCAGGGTTGGAATGGAATTCCGGAAGTTGTAACAGGTTGGTAGTGTCATTCTGGATGTGTGTGCAAATTTTCAGGTCATTCAGACGTGTTTTGGTTGGTTTCGGCATTGTTGGCGAATTTCGGAAGTTTAGAAATCCTTAGGCTTGAATTATGGATCGATTTGGTGTTTTTGAGGTTATTTTGAGTATTCCGAGGGTTCGAATAAGTTCGGGTGATGTTATATGAGGTATTTTATTTTTGGTTGGGGCCTCGAGGGGTTCGGGATGATTTCAGATGGCAATCAGGGAGTTTTGGAAATTGGAAAAGTTGCTGGTGTGAGACTGTTATGTGATTCCACACATGCGGTCACCGCAGGTGCGTGAATGCCCCCGCAGGTGCGGAAAGGGGGCAGCTTGAGTGGAACCTCATATGCGGAATTCGTGGCCGCACATGTGAGCCTGTAGGTGCGGTATATGGACCGCAAATGCGAGAATCGGCCGGTTAATGGGAATCCGCATGTGTGCACCTGGGACCGCAGGTGCGGGTTCGCAGGTACAATAAAAAGGCCGCAGATGCGGTCATTGCTGTTACGCCCCCCTTTTTCCTTTCCTTGCGGATAGTCAGGGTGTTTGACATTATTGGGACAACTCATTTTCTTTTGGGAAAAGGGTACAAGAAGTTAAAGAGTCGCCACCTAACGAATTAAGGTGCGTTAGGGCACCTATTATGAGTAACACATAGAACCAGTTCGCATTACCAGATATTGGGTAAGTGCTTGAAATTACATCGAGAGGAAGGTGTTAGGCACCCCTCAAAGTCCACAATGGTGGGTCCCGGCCAAACTTACTTTGTGAATTAGTCTAAGCACACATATGTAAAAGAAATGAAGACTTTTAACAGGTAAGCAGTCTAAGCACACATATGTAAAAGGATAAGGGAGGTCCTAAGTTGTCTATCCTACAGTATCATATCCATGCAATGCCCGATAATCACTCCTCAATGAGAGGGGCTACACGTTGCATTAGCGCACATGTCATCATATCCTTTTACTACCCATTATCCCGCCCCTTAGCGGTTATATAAGCGAATTGATTAACGAACTCTAAGCGTGTTGTTACCCGTCCCTTCCTTGTGGTCCTGGAGGAGTTTAGGACCTCTAAAATTAGGCAGTTCTAGACTCTCCTAAGGTATCTAAAAGGAAAAAATCTAGGCGACAACAAATAATATATAGGCCAATCAAAGAGGGGGAACAGTTAAGGGCCCATGTTTACCTCCACATACATAAGCAAATAAACAGCACGTCTAAAGCACAGATTTAGGTAATATCTGAGAAGTCCTAGAACAGGGTGTCTAGGTGAGCATAAAAAAGACAGAGTATGCAACATTGTTTTTAAAGCGGAATGACAGAATCCTAATCAGTTTGCTTACTGATTTTAGAACCTGGGCAATTTATAAATAATCAGAGCACAATTCTCAATTTTATAAGGACATTAATTACCTAAGGCTTACCTAGGCGTGGGACTGTAAGCAATCATAATTGTGGGAGCTACTTTAAACAATTTGAGGTTATTTCAACCTACAGGCATGCTGATATAGTTAATGATGATTGTAACAGTTGATTTTACACAGATTAATATTGATAACATGATTCCTATGCGTGAAGCTATTTGTTAACCTTTTCGGAGACATTTATTTATCTAGGCAATATAGATATGATTCGAATCAAGTGCAAACAGAGTCCTAAGGCAGGATTTTCTAATGCACATAGGGATGGTCATTTCGTTAGGTAATATTTTTAACCTAATAACAGGATTTCTAAGTGAAAGTAACTTATGTAAAAATAAGAACTTGAACGATGATCTATAACATGCAATATGCTGAAGCAGTAAACATGAGTGCCCTAAAACAGGGTATCTAATGCACAGATTTAGCATGGTTCAATGCAAATAAGCACATCAATCCTAAACATAGTATCTAGTGCATCATACAAGCTTAAAACATGATTTCTACAGCAAGTCGACATATAATAAAGCCTAAAAACATGATTTTTACCCAGTTTTACCCCCACAAAATCATACATCTACCCTCCCTTTACACTAGTTACCCCAATATCTGTTTACAAAGGATTATTATAGACCAGGATTGCATAAACTACATAAATAAAATATAAACTACGCTATAGGGAGCCTGATGCAGGATCAAAGCAAACCTGGGTGTACCAGGCCATCAATGTGGTCTAAAATGCCCAGAAATCTCATTGCCAATGTGTCCAGGTGTGTCAGAGTTCCGTAAGGACCTCAAGTATCCCGGGAAGTGCTCACACCCAGACTTTCTCACAGTAGGGACTGATTATGTGCAGTGTGGAAGGGCCAGCCCCAGTGTGCCAGAGTTCATAAGAATCTCAGGGGATTCCAAGGCAGTACACACACTAGAGGGGCAGAGCCTAGTGATATAAGAGTAAAGTGAGAGTGCTTGACATAGTTTTGAAAATAGTATAGAGATGACTCTAGGAATGCAAAGTTTTTCTGAAATAGGAACTAGTTTAGTAGAAAAATAGTTTGAGAAGAGTACTAAAACACTTTTTTAAATTAGCAAACAATCAATTGGTCATAGAACACTCAGATTCTGAAACACTCTGCAAACAAATTTCACATAGGGATAAGGGGGTTGGGGACACATAGAATTTACATTAAGGGAACACATGCCAAGTACATGGAGACATATAGACATCAAATGCATAGGACACATAGGAGCTTTCTAGAATTAACAAGTTAGTAACTGAGACATAGAGCAATGAAGCAATAAAACCATGTTGAAAGAAAAGAAGCACCAGACAGAATCATGCACGTAACTAGAGTCAGATTAATGCCTTAAGAGATTAGATGATCTCATTAGTAAATGGGAGTAGACAAGGGTAAATAGACATGATGTACAGACATCAAATAGACAATTATAGTTTGCACATGCTGCTTACATATTGAACAAAACAGGATTAGACATGCAAAGCAAAGTAGTAAACAGGAACATGGATTCATAACTAATGAACTAGTACTTTAATAAAACACATAGAGTTTAGGCTTCAAATTTTAACTGAGACATACCAGTTAAGGAAGAGAGCACCGAATCCAAAGCAGGTGCAAGTCAATGTCTAGTCTTGGCTTACAACCAGCTAGACCAGTGATTATCACAGGTAGTAGAGAAGAGAAAAGAGAGAGAGTTTGAGTTTAAGTGTGTGTTTTTGAACTTGTGTTCATGTGTTAAGAAGTAAAAATATAGGAGTTTATATAGCAGTTCAAGAGTAGGGTAAATAAGGTAACAATACCACTTCAGTTAATCAAGGGAGGATCACAGAATCAATTACACGAAACATCAGCACAGTCTTCCCTCAATTAAGGGTATTTAACCAACGATAAGGACAAGAAATATTTAAGGAAAGAAATTCAAAATCAGACCTAAGCAAAAGGGGTGAATAATTAGGAGCCTAATTAAGGAAATAATCACATAAGGAATCAGTAAATATTACAGGTGATTGAATAAGGTAAGAAGACCAATTAAGGTCATAAACAAGGAAATTATCAGGAATTATGCACATAGAGAATCAGTCAATCGAAATTTAAAAGTAATAATGATTTATGGGGGGGTATCAACTTCCACAAATAGACAAATAGGCTAAATAAAACTTCATAAACGCATAGAAATTAGCAGAAAAATTGACTCAGAAACCCTAATAGAGATGAACTAGGGTAAAACTCACAAGGCACTAAATTAGACTAAGGAAAATTGTTTAAGTCAAAACATAGAATGGAACAATGCAACGAGTAACATGTAAAAACTAAGAATCGAAGCAAAACATCAGAAAATTAGGGTTTTCACATAAATCGACTAGGGTCTAAACAACCTTAGCATAGATCAGTCAAGAACACTTAAGAATAATCGATTAAACACCTAAAATCAGAAAGACCTTTGAGAAGATTACCTATAGTAAACCTTAGTTTAGGGAAAACGGGAAATTAGTTGAAAACCAAAAAACTTTCAAGGAAAACATGTGAAATATGTTCGATTTGTCTCAGATCTGAGAAGATCGGAGATAAAAATTAGGGTTTTTCAAAGACGAGAACATAGGCTTAGAAAATCAAGGATTCGTAACGAAAATAAGAAAGATTCTTACTCAATGTCGAGCAACTAGCCTGAAACAGGCAAGAAATCACAAGGTGCAAAACAGAACTGCCTAGGTCCCTTGAAATCTCTTCAAGGATCCAGGAGACGAGTAAACCATAGCAAATTGGAGGCTAGTAGAGGCCTGAGATGATGAAGAAACACCATGGAATAGCAACGTAAGCCGGTGATGGCACTTGGTAATTAGGGTTCCACTAGAGAGCGTTTGAGAGAGAAAGGGAAAGGTGACGGCGGGGAAGGGTAGAAAATGATTAGGGTTGGGGGGTCATTTGGTTTAATTAAGGTAGGAAATATCCTGACCGTTTGATAAAATTGATTAACGGCCAGGATTGGCTAAGGTTATTGGGTCGGGCAACCTAATACTTGGGCCTAAGGTTTTGGGCTAATTTATAAGAGGGTATTGGGCTGGTATTTAGGCTAGAATTGAAAAATAAAAGGGTTGTTTATTAAATACCAAAAACAATTGAATAAAATCAATTTGTAAAATAATTAACTAATTATAAAAATAATTTTCATGCATAGAAATGTGTTAAAATGATTATGTAGTATTTTAAAAATACAATTGACTAATTTCTGATAAAATAATGCAATAATGTGTGCATGGGCTATAATTGCAAAGTTATTACAATTATAACCAAAATGTGTCAATTTAGCTATTTATGAGATAATTTGGGCTTAATAGGACCATAAATAGTAATATTAAGTCAAAGAATGTTTTAATATCATTTGTGATGCAATTTTGTAATTATTTATATAAAATAAAAATACTAGGGCAAATTAATTTAAAAATGTAAAAATTATGAAAAATACCAATTGATGCTAATGCGTAGTTTTAAAGGTATATATGCAATTAAAAACTATTATAGGAAACATTGGGTATCAATAATCGTTGGGAAGAACCTATAAATAGCAGCCTTAGCGTATGTTGGCCATTTTCCCACCATTTGTGTTCGGGTTTGGAGCTTTTTAAGAGGAATTGAAGAGGGATTCGTGGGGAAACACCTTGAGGTAATGATTTTGAACTCAATACTCGATTATATGATGATTTCTATCTGATTAGACAAGAAATTTATGAGGATTAAGGGTTAAAATTGGGTGATTAGGGCTTGAAGTTTTAGACTTTGGTTTGAGGATTTGAAGGTCCATTTGTTGTCTGAGTTTGATGTATTTAGTATGTATGAACTCCTGAGAGTGTAAGGATTCCAGTTTTACAATTTTTATCGGATTCCAAGACGTGGGCGCTGAGGTCGGGCTTGGCCAATTTCAGGATTCTTTGTTTAAATTGATTATTTTCGCGAGGGTTTTATTCCTTTCTCATATATTGGTGTTCTGGTACTGATTTTGATTAGATTCGGGAAATTTTGAGGCCGAGTTTAGAGGAAAAAGCATTGCGGACTAGGATTTTAGCCGGTTTGAGGTAAGTAATGTTTCCAAACTTGGTTCTGAGGGTTCGAAACCCCGAACTATATGATATATGATTATAATTAAGGTGACACACATGCCAAGTGACGGGCGTGCACCGTGTGATTTATGATCTGGTTCATCCATGGAACCATATAGTTGTTATTTATGGATTGATATATGTGCTTCTATCAATGTGGTCAGTGTGAACATGCTAGAAATCATGCTAAGTACTATGTTAAGGCTTCACACCGATAGTGTGGAGACCCGAGTGGTCATTTATTATTGTCATCTCATGTGTTTCATTGATGTTATATACTCAATCCTGTCATAGCATATCATATCATGTCTCAATCTCGGTAACTATTGATTTTACACATTTTTATCATTGATTCTGGCTAGTTCATGCATTTGTGAGCCCATGTGAGCGAGGTTGGAGAGTGATGACTGAATGAGGCCGAGAGCCTGTTATTGAGAGACAATTATGGGATCTGGTTGCATGTCGTAACGTGTTATATTGATTATGCCTGGATCTGGTTGATTATAGTGCTTGGGCTGTAGGAGCCCCTCCGGAGTCTGTAACACCCCCAAGTGAGCGTAGTGATGATATTGAGGGATGGATCTTCCCTGGACATGGATCTTGTCCGAGTGTATATATTCCGTAGATGGATCTTCTCCGTGGGGCTGGATTGGCCTTTCTCAGTACTGAGTGACTACGGTCACCTATGTATATATATTCCGAGATGGATCTTCCCTGGGTCCTGAGAGCCATATACAGTGTGCATTTACGTGCAGTTGATACATTGGCATGTAGAGTACACTGAGTTATACATGGGTTACTATTCATAGCTGACTCATCCTGCTTTTATTATCTGTTAGAAAACATGCCTAAATTATGTACGATGTTGTTATTACATTTACTGAGGTTTAGTCCTTCACTGCCTCTCAGCCTATAGTTTGGGTACGTTACTTCTGAGTTGGTGTACTCACGTTATCCCTGCACCTTGTGTGCAGATTTAGGTGCATCGGGACCTAGTAGCGGTTGCTGATCTGTTAACAGAGTTTCATTTGGAGTCTTCGAGGTAGCAGTTGGCGATCGCAACCTTGTTTTCTCCTTCTTTATCCTCCTGTCGAATTTTATTATTTCAGACAATATTATGTCAGGTTTGTATTTCGACATTGTAGTTATAGTAGCTCATGACTCGGTGACACTAGTTCTGGGATTTTTTTTAATTGTTCCTTAATGATTTAAACTTTTTAATGCTTTATAAATTAGACTTTTGCTGCAAATAATGATATTTCTGAAAGAAACCTTAAATCAAATGAAATGTGTGGCTTGCCTGATTTCACGATAGGCGCCATTACGACTGGTTATTCTGGGGTCGTGACAAGTTGGTATCAGAGCTCTAGGTTATATAGGTCTCACCAGTCATGAGCAGGTTTAGTAGAGTCTTGCGGATCGGTACGAAGACGTCTGGACTTATCTTCGAGAGGCTACAAAACCCTTAGGAAAAATCTCACATTCTTGAATTCCGTCGTGCGAGTCTGTTGATTATAGAAACTAAACTTTTGTTGTTCATTCTCTCACATATGGTGACGACACGCGCTACTGATCAAGGTGACCAGACAACAGTTGGGCCCGTGAAAGGTCGAGGCCGTGGTAGAAGGAGGGGTGCAGCCCGCGCAGCAGATGGGGCAGTACTTGTGGACCCTTCAGTTATTCCAGACCAGGTCCCAGCCGCTTATGTACCAGTGGGACCGGCTCAGGCACTGGCAGTGCCTATTGTGATTTCGGGTCTTCAGGAGACTTTGGTCCAGATTCTGACTGTGTGCACCAGTCTAGCACAGGCACTCGCTGTTTCTACTAGAACCGCTACTTCTCAGGCCTGGGGAGGCACTCAGACTTCACATGCCCGTACACCTGAGCAGTTTATTCAGGGACTCCAAACACCTGGGGCAGCTCCAGCCTAGTCGATTTCCCCAACTCAGGGTTTTGTGATCCTAGTTATGGCTGACGATGATCAGCGCAGGTTGGAGAGATTTGGTAGACTTTAGCCTCTGACTTTCAGTGGTGCCGAGGCCGAGGATACCAAGGGCTTCTTAGATAATTGTTAGAGGAATCTTTGCACAGCAGGGATATCGGAGACCATTGGAGTCTCGTTTACTACTTTTCACTTCTCTGGAGCTGCATTCACTTGGTGGGGGTCTTATGAGAGGCGTAGTCCTGTTGGTGCAACGCCCCTTACTTGGCAGCAGTTTTTCACTCTCTTTTTAGAGAAGTATGTTCCCCAGTCTCGGAGAGAGGAGCTGCGCAGACAATTTGAGAAGCTGCATCAGGATGAGTTGCCTGTGATGCGGTATCAGGTGAGGTTTTCAGAGCTAGCTCATCATGCTTCAGAGTTAGTCCCTAGTGAGAGAGAGAGGATCAGGAGGTTCGTAGATGGCCTAACTTATCAGCTCCGTATTCTGATGACCATAAAGAGAGTATGAGGTGCTACCTTTGAGCAGGTGGTTGGTATTGCCAGGGATATTGAGTCAGTTCGCCACTAGGAGCGAGAGGAGAAGGAGGCAAAGAGGCCTCGAGGATCTGCTAGTTTTAGCAGTGTTTCCTCCACGGGTCAGTTTCAGCATAGCAGAGGCCGCTCATTTAGGCCTCCTCAACCAGTTCGCCCAGCTTAAAGTGGTGCATCATCGGGGCATGGTCCCCGTAGCTCTTATCCGGTCCGCTCTTCATTCAGTGCTCTTCCAGCCTAGAGTTCATCTCGAGCACATTCGGTTCAGGGTTCCTCTGTGCATGGTCCTTCTAGTGGTTATTCAGGTGCTAAGGGTTCCCTTCAGTCCCCACCGTCATTTGCTAAGAAGGGTTGTTTTGAGTGTGGTGATCCGGGTCATATCAAGAGATTTTGTCCACGTCTTTTGGGAGGTTCATCCCAGCGGAGGAGTCAGTCGTCAGCTTCGGCACCAGTTACTTCATCACCCGCCCAGCCAGCTAGGGATGGGTACAACTAGAGGCCACCCTAGAGGGGTAGGTCGATCAAGTGGTGGCCAGGCTCGATTCTATGCACTTCCAGATAGGCCGGATGCTATGACCTCAGATGCAGTGATTACAGGTATTGTTTCAGTTTGTCACCAAGATGCTTCGGTCTTATTTTATCCTGGTTCCACGTATTCCTATGTTTTATCATATTTTCCCATTTTCTAGATATTCCCCGTGAGTCTTTAGTTACATTTGTTCATGTGTCGACCCCGGTGGGCGATACTATTGTTGTGGACCGTGTGTATCGGTCATGTGTGATATCTCTTGGGGGTCTGGAGACCCAACTGCATCTGTTGTTACTTAGCATGGTTGATTATGATGTGATATTTGGCATGGATTGGATATCTCCGTGTCATGTTGTTCTTGATTGTCACGCTAAGACCGTGACCTTAGCTATGCCAAGACTACCGAGAGTCGAGTGGAGAGGTACTATTGAGTATGTGCCTAGTAGGGTGATTTCATACCTGAAGGCTCAACGTATGGTAGAGAAAGGGTGTTTATCTTATTTTGTTGTTGTGAGGGATGTCACCGTTGAGACTCCCACTATTGATTCTGTTCTTGTGGTCCGTGACTTTTCAAACGTGTTCCCTGCAGACCTGTCGGGCATGCCCCTTGACAGGGATATTGATTTTGGTATTGATTTGGTGTGGGGAACTCAACACATTTTTATTCCACCGTATCGTATGGTGCCGGCGGAGTTGAAGGAATTGAAAGAGAAGCTTCAGGAACTCCTAGATAAGGGGTTCATTCGGCCTAGTGTGTCACCTTGGGGTGCGCCGGTGTTGTTTGTGAAGAAGAAAGATGGTTCCATGAGAATGTGTATTGACTACAGGAAGTTGAACAAGGTTATAGTCAAGAATTAGTATCCTTTGCCTCGTATTGATTTGTTTGACCAGCTTCAGGGAGCCAGGGAATTCTCTAAGTTTGATTTGAGATCCGGGTATCATCAGCGTAAGATTCGGGATTCAGATATTCCCAAGACTGCTTTCAGGACCCGTTATAGTCACTATGAGTTTACGGTGATGTCTTTTGGGGTGACCAATGCCCCAGTAGCGTTCCTGCATTTGATGAACAACGTATTTTAGCCGTATTTAGATTTCTTTGTTATCGTGTTCATTGATGACATCTTGGTATATTCTCGTAGCCAGGAGGAGCATGCTCAACATTTGAGAGTTGTATTGCAGAGATTGAGGGAGGAGAAGCTATATGCAAAGTTCTCCAAGTGTGAGTTTTGTCTTGGCTCGGTAGCTTTCCTGGGGCACGTGGTGTCCAGTGAGGGTATTCAGGTTTATCCAAAGAAGATTGAGGCGGTGCAAGGTTGGCCCAGACCGTACCTCAGCTACAGATATTAGGAGTTTCCTTGGTTTGGCGGGGTATTACCGTCGCTTTGTGGAGGGATTTTTCTTCTATTGTTTTTCCCTAGACAAAATTGACCCAGAAGGGTGCTCCGTTATGGTGGTCGGACGAGTGTGAGGAGAGCTTTCAGAAGCTCAAGGCTGCTTTGACCTCAGCTCCAGTGTTAGTATTGCCATTAGGTTCAGGTTCTTATATCGTGTATTGTGATGCCTCGAGGGTAGGCATTGGTTGTGTATTGATGCAGGAGGGTAGGGTGATTGCCTACACCTCACGCCAGTTGAAGACTCATGAGAAGAATTATCCAGTGCATGATCTCGAGCTAGCAGCCATTGTTCACGCCTTGAAGGTTTGGCATCATTATTTGTATGGGGTGCATTGTGAGGTTCTTACTGACCACCGTAGTTTGCGGCATCTATTTAAGTAGAAAGATCTGAATATGCATCTAAGGGGATGGTTGGAGCTTCTCAAGGACTATGATATCACTATTCTCTACCATTCGGGGAAGGCCAATGTAGTGGCCGGTGCCTTGAGTCGCAGAGCAGAGAGTTTGGGGAGTCTAGCATATCTTCCAGCAGCGGAGAGACCATTAGCACTTGATGTTCGGGCCTTAGCTAGCCAGTTGGTGAGATTGGATCTGTCAAAGCCCCGTCGGGTATTGGCGTGTGTAGCCTCCAGGTCTTCTCTTTATGATTGTATTAGAGAGCGCCAGTATGATGACCCACACTTGCTCGTTCTTCAGGATAGGGTACGGTGAGGTGATTCCAGGGATGTAGTTATTAGTGATGATGGGGTTATGAGGATGCACGGTCGGATATGTGTGCCTAATGTGGATGGGCTTCGAGAGTTGATTCTAGCAGAGGCCCACAACTCGCGGTATTCCATTCATCCGAGTGCCGCGCAGATGTATAAGGATCTAAGGAAGCATTATTGGTGGAGGAGGATGAAGAAGGATATTGTTGGACTTGTAGCTCGGTGTCTCAACTGTCAGCATGTCAAGTATAAACACCAGAGACAAGGTTGAGTGCATCAGAGGTTGGATATTGCGGAGTGGAAGTGGGAGCGGATCACCATGGACTTTGTAGTTGGGCTCCCACGGACTTCGAGGAGGTTCGATGATATATGGATTATTGTGGATTGGCTAACCAAGTCCGCGCACTTCATTCCTATCGGTACTACTTATTCTTCGAAGCGATTAGCTGAGATTTATATTCGGGAGATTGTCCGGTTGCATGGTGTTCCAGTTTCTATCATTTTTGACAGAGGTACTCCGTTCACATCGCATTTTTGGAGGGCTGTGAAGAGAGAGTTGGGCACTCAGGTTGAGTTGAGCACATCATTTCATCCTCAGACGGACAAGCAGTCCGAGCACTATTCAGATTCTGGAGGACATGTTGCGTGCTTGTGTCATTAATTTTGGGGGTTCATGGGACTAGTTTCTTCCACTCGCGGAGTTTGCGTATAATAATAGTTATCAATAGAGTATTCAGATGGCTCCATACGAGTCTTTATATTGAAGGAGGTGTAGATCTCCGGTCGGTTGGTTTTATCCATGTGCGGCGTCGCACGATGCAGTCTAGGCAGAAGATTTATGTGGACCAGAAGGTCCGGGATGTATCTTTCATGGTTTGGGAGAAGGTGATGTTGAATTTGTCACCCATGAAGGGTGTTATGCGGTCCGGGAAGAGGGGAAAGTTGAGTCCCCAGTTCATTGGGCCTTTTGAGGTACTTCAGAGGGTTGGAGAGGTGCCTATAGACTTGCTTTGCCACCGAGCTTGTCGAGTGTGCATCTGGTATTTCATGTTTCCATGCTCCGAAAGTATGTTGGTGACCCGTCTCATGTTTTGGATTTCAGCTCGATTCACTAGAGGGTGATACGTCTTATGAGGTAGAGCTAGTGGCCATTCTGGGTCGTAGGGTCAGAAAGTTAAGGTCTAAGGATATAGCTTCAATGAAGGTGCAGTGGAGAGGGCAGCCGGTGGAGGAATCCACCTGAGAGACCGAGCGAGAGATGCGGAGCAGATATCCTCACCTATTTGAGACTCCAGGTATGTTTCTAGACCCGTTCGAGGACGAACGTTTGTTTAAGAAGGGGTGAATGTAATGACCAGGCCGGTCGTTTCATGAGATTAGTCCCATTTTACTTATTCCTGCCTTATCATGTGTTGTTTAGCTCAATTATGTTGTGTTGGATCTGTTGGTTCAGGTTCAGAGTGGTTGTGGTGAGAAATGAGACACTTAGTCTCTTAAGTTGGCTTTATAGTTAGAAAAGTCAACTAAAAGTTGACTATTAGGTAAACAACCTCGGAATGTGGATTTTATGGCTCATATAGCTTCTTTAGGTGATTTGGGACTTAGGAGTGTGTTCGGAATGTTATTCCGAGGTCCGGAGTAGAATTAGGCTTGAATTAGCGAAATGGAATTTTTGGCGATTTCCAGTCGGCAGTGGAAAACTAGCTATCGGGGTTGGAATGGAATTTCGGAAGTTGGAACAGGTTCGTAGTGTCATTTTGGATGTGTGTGCAAATTTTTAGGTCGTTCGGACGTGTTTTGATTGGTTTCGGCATCGTTGGCGAATTTCGAAAGTTTAGAAATCCTTAGGCGTGAATTATGGATCGATTTGGTGTTTTGAGGTTATTTTGAGTGTTTCGAGGGTTCGATTAAGTTCGGGTGATGTTATATGAGGTATTTGTATTTTTGGTTGGGGCCCCGAGGAGCTCGGGATGATTTCGGATGGCCATCAGGGAGCTTTGGAAATTGGAAAGGTTGCTGGTGTGAGGTTGTTATGTGATTCCGCACGTGCAGATGGGTGGAGGTGCGGTCACAGCAGGTGCATGAATGCCCCCGCAGGTGCGGAAAGGGGGTAACTTGAGTGGAACCGCAGATGCAGAAGTCGTGGCCGCACCTTCGAACCCGCAGGTCCGGTATATGGACTGCAGATGCGAGAATTGGTTGGGTAATGAGAATCCGCATGTGCGCACCTGGGACCACAGGTGCGATAAAAAGGCCGCAGATGCAGTCATCGCTGGGCAGAACCTATAAATAGAAACCGTAGCGAATGTTTGCCATTTTTCCACCATTTGTGTTCCAGTTTGGAGCTTTGCAAGAGGAACTGAAGAGGAATTCGTGGGGCAACACCTTGAGGTAATGATTTTGAACTCAATACTCGATTATATAATGATTTCTACCTGATTAGACATGAAATTTATAAGGATTAAGGGTTAAAACTGGGGGGATTAGCGCTTGAAGTTCTAAACTTTGATTTGAGGATTTGAGGGGCCATTTGTTGTCGGATTTTGATGTATTTAGTATGTATGAACTCGTTATAGTGTAAGGATTCCAGTTTTACAATTTTTATTGGATTCCAAGACGTGGGCCCGGGGATCGAGTTTGGCCAATTTCGGGATTCTTGGTGTAAATTGATTATTTTCCCGTGGGTTTTATTCCTTTCTCATATATTGATGTTATGGTACTGATTTTGATTAGATTCGTGGAAATTGGAGGCCTAGTCTAGAGGCAAAAGAATTGCGAACTAGAATTTTAGCCGGTTTGAGGTAAGTAACGTTCCAAAACTTGGTTCTAAGGGTTCGAAACCCCGAACTATATGCTATATGATTATAATTAAGGTGACGCACATGCCAAGTGACGGGCGTGCGGGTGTGCACCGTGTGATTTGTGACCTGGTTTATCCCATGGCACCGTTTAGTAGTTATTTATGGATTTATATATGTGCTTCTATCAATGTGGTTAATGTGAACGTGCTAGAAATCATGCTAAGTACTATGTTAAGGCTTCACGCCGATAGTGTGGAGACCCGAGTGGTCATTTATTGTTATCATCTCATGTGTTTCATTGATGTTATATACGCAGTCCTGTCATAACATATCATATCATGTCTCATTCTCAGTAACTGTTGATTTTACATATTTTTATCATTGATTCGGGCTAGTTCATGCATTTGTGAGTCTATGTAAGCGAGACTGGAGAGTGATGACTGAGTGAGACCGAGAGCCTGTTATTGAGAGACAGATATGGGCTGCACGCTGCAACATATTATAGTGATTATGCCTGGATCTGGCTTATTATAGCGCTTGGGCTGTAGGAGCCCCTTCGGAGTCTGTAACACACCCCAATGAGCGCAGTGATGATATTGAGGGATGGATCTTCCCTCAACATGGATCTTGTCCGAGTGTATATATTCCGGAGATGGATCTTCTCCGTGGGGCTGGATTGGCCTTCCTCAGTACTGAATGACTACGGTCACCTATGTATATATATTCCGGGATGGATCTTCCCTAGGCCCTGAGAGCCATATACAATACTGAGTGGACTTGTATGGAGAGTTGTGATCACTATGTGCATTTTCGTGCAGTTGATACATTGGCATGTAGATTATACTGAGTTATACATGGGTTGTTGTTCATATCTGACTCATCATGCTTACATTATCTGTTAGAACTATGAAAATGCCTAAATTTTATACGCTGCTGTTATTACATTTACTGAGGTTTAGTCCGTCACTACCTCTCAGCCCGTAGTTTGGGTTTGTTACTTCTGAGTTGGTGTACTCACGTTACCCCCTACACCTAGTGTGCAGATTTAGGTGCATCGGGACCTAGTAGTGGTTGTTGATCTATTGACAGAGTTATATTTGGAGTCTTCGAGGTTGCAGCTGGCAATCGCAACCTCATTTTCTCCTTCTTTATCTTCCTGTCGCATTTTAATATTTCAGACAGTATTATATCAGTTTTGTATTTTGACATTGTTGTTGTAGTTGCTCATGACTCGGTGACACTAGTTCTGGGATTTTTTTTAATTGTGCCTTAATGATTTTAAACTTTTTAATGCTTTATAAATGAGACTTTTGCTGCAAATATAGTGATCTTTCTGAAAGAAACCTTAAATCAAATGAAATGTGTGGCTTGCCTGATTTCACGATTTGTGCCATCACGACTGGGTATTTTGGGGTCGTGACAAGTTGGTATCAGAGCTCTAGGTTATATAGGTCTCACTAATCATGAGCATGTTTAGTAGAGTCTTGTGGATCAGTACGAAGACGTCTGTACTTATCTCCAAGAGGCTACAGAACCCTTAGGAAAAATCTCACATTCTTGAATTCCGTTGTGCGATCATGTTGATTCTAGAAACTAAACTTTTGTTGTTCATTCTCTCACATATGGTGAGGACACGCACTACCGATCAGGGTTACCAGACACTAGTTGGGCCGGTGAGAGATCGAGGTCGCGGTCGAGTTCGTGGTAGAAAGAGGGTTGCAGCCCGCGCAGCAGCCGGGGCAATACCTATGGACCCTCCAATTATTCCAGACCAGGTCCTAGCCGCTGATGTACCAGTGGGACCGGCTCAGGCACCGGCAGTGCCTATTGTGATTCCGGGTCTTTATGAGACTTTGGCCCAGATTTTGACCATGTGCATCAGTCTAGCACATGCAGTCGTTATTTCTACTACAGCCACTACTTCTCAGGACGGGGTAGGCACTCAAACTCTAGTTGCCCGTACACCTGAGCAGGTTATTCAGGGACTCCAGACGCTAGGGGCATCTCCAGCCCAGCCAGTTGCCCCAGCTCAGGATTTTATGATCCCAGTTATGGTTGACGATGAGCAGCGCAGGTTGGAGAGATTTGGTAGACTTCAGCCTCCGACTTTAAGTGGTGCTGAGGGCGAGGATGCCAAGGGCTTCTTAGACAAGTGTCAGAGGATTCTTCGCACAACAAGGATATTGGAGACCAATGGGGTCTCGTTTACTACTTTCCAGTTCTCAGGAGTTGCATTCACTTGGTGGGAGTCTTATGAGAGGCGTAGGGTCGGGTTCTTTTAGGGATTAATAGACTTGTGAAGATCCTAATTAGTATATATAATTTATCATAAAATATATCTGTTTTTAAATTGATTCATCGACTTATAACTTACTTAGATGCATCGATCGATGAATATTAAAAACAAAACGTTTGACCTCTCTCTCTCTCTCTCTCTCTATATATATATATATATATATATATATATATATAACACGCCTCGTTGTACTACTTTAACTACATATATAGCATGTTATAATATATGTTAGTGTATTCATTGTTTGTATTACAAAAGTTTTAACGGATTACATTTATATTATTTAGCTAGTAAATATAAAAGTGATTCATAATTTTTACCAATGCTGACCTAATAACCGACCAACTTTGGTCGGTTATTTTCCAGAAATTAAAGTATACCGACAAAAGTTGGTCGGTAAATGCTTCCCATGTATTAATCAACCAATTGTGGTCGGTAATTTTAAATAAAATCTCTTTAAATTTTATAAAATATTTTAAATAATAATATAACTACTAAAATTTTAAAAATTGGGTCCACATTACCGATCAAAGTTGGTCGGTAATGTGAAAGTTTCTTTGACTAAGCAAGTCTGACCAGCTCGGTCAACTTGTTGACCAACTTACCGACCAACTTTGGTCGGTATTTTATTTAAAATAAATATAAAATATTTTTCTCCCAGTTTTCGACCAACTTTGATCGCTTTTTTTAACCGACCAGCGTTGGTCGAAAAATTTTGGTCGGTAATTACCGGATTTCTAGTAGTGAAATTTGGTAAGGCAAGATGAATATATATATAAAATAAGAATGGAAGTGGCGGAATAAAGAAATTTTTGAGTTTTGGCTTGAAAAGAAGTGTTGAGAGTTTGTATTATTGTAGTAAATTTTTTGGGCGAATGATTTGTTTCCAAGAATAAGAAGATACAAGAGCAAAGATTGGGAGTTGTAGTGAACGAGATAAAATGAAAGAAGAGGAAAGAATGCAAGAAAATTTTGGACTTTGGCGACTAGGGAGGGCGGGGCGGTAGAAATATGTTGGTTAACATATTTTATTTGTTTTTGGCTACAAGTTGTAATGTGCAATTGTGGGCTAGGTGGTTGTTTATAGTTTTTGCTGAGCGACTAACTTTGTCAAAAGCCCATTTTTAAATCTAATTAAACGTTAAGGAATAAATTTGAATCTTTTGCTCGATGAATTTGGATGGGTAAACCTCTGCTACTAATAATTGCAAATTTATATCTATGTTAGTATAAAAGAATGAATATCATAAGGCTAACTGTTAATCATGAACATGTTCTTTAACTATTACCAACTTTATATTCTTCAACAACTAAAGCATTCGCTCAAAATATAGATTAGCGTCGGATAGATTTGTCATATCTAGACATTGCCTAATAGCTGAGTTTAACTTTAACCAAGATTTAGACCACATAGAATATACAAAAAATTGGTTTCATTCAAATTTTGCCCCAATTTATATTGAATATGTTAAGGCTTTTATTCTGACAATGTCACGACCCCAAAATACCTAATCGTGGTGGCGTCTATCGTGAAATCAGGAAAGCCACACATTTCATTTGATTTAAGGTTTCTTCAGAAAGATCACTATATTTGCAGCAAAAGTTTCATTTTATAAAGCATTAAAAAGTTTAAAATCATTAAAGCACAATTAAAACAAATCCCAGAACTAGTATCACCGAGTCATGAACAACTATAACTACAATGTCGAAATATAAAATTGACATAATACTGTTTGAAATAATAATATGTGACAGGAAGATAAACAAGGAGAAAATGAGTTGTGATCGCCAGATACTACCTCGAAGACTCCAAATGAAACTTTGTCAACGGATCATCAACAAATCAGACTTATTAACTAATTAGTTTAATTAATCTTGAATAGTTTAGTTAGATTTGAATTATACTTTGTATTGTCTTGAATAGTTTAGTTAGAATCTAGCGTTTAGGATTTGTTCTTGTGAAATGAATGGAACTTCTTGGATATTAATTAAAATTTTAGGATATGAATTGAACTTTTAGGATATGAATTGAATTTTTAGTTTATGAATTGAACTTGTAGGATATGAATTGGACCTTTTGGATATGAATTGAATTTTTAGTTTATGAATTGAATTTTTAGGATATGAATTGGACCTTTTCGATATGAATTGAACTTTTAGTTTATAAATTAAAATTTTAGGATATGAATTGAAATTTTAGGATATGAATTAAACTTTTAGGATATGAATTGGACCTTTTGGATATGAATCGAATTTTTAGTTTATGAATTGAACTTTTTGGATATGAATTGGACCAGTTTATGAATTGAACTTTTAGGATATGAATTGGAACTTTTAGAATATGAATAAACTAAAAAAATATTAGGATATGAATTAACTAAATTAATTTGTTCTTGTTTTATTTGTATAGATGGAACATCGTACTTGGATGTACAATGGGAATTATCCTAATCAACGGGGATTGCAGGAGGATTTTGTAGAATGGGTTGATGACTTCATTAGACATGCAATGTCACTTCCACCATACCAAAGTGAAGGAGTAATTAGGTGCCCTTGTGTCAGGCCATGCGACGGTATGAAGTTTGAAAAATCGGAGGAAGTTAAGCTTCATCTTTATAGGAAAGAGTTTATAGAGAATTACTTTGTGTGGACTAATCATGGAGAGATCGATGGTAGCTGTGGGATATTTCATAACATGGTTGTTGGTGAAAGTAGATCGGTGGAGAATACAAATCTTGATTCTAGAATTCAGGATATGGTTGCAGATGCTTTTGGGATGCACTTCGGGGGTGAGCCCAATGAAAATGTTGAACAAACTCCTAATGATGACGCAAAATATTTTTATGAACAATTAGAGGAAGCTAGTCGCCCAATACATGACGGAAGTCCGCACTCTGAGTTGTCTGTTGCAGTAATATTACTAAGTATCAAATCTGATTGGAATATTTCTCAAGAAACCATGGACTCTTTCATTGACCTTATAACTGAACTAGTTGACCCTAATATCAACTTACCTGGTGATTTCTATAAGGCAAAGAGATTGATTTCTAAGTTAGGACTTTTGTCAATGAGAATTGATTGTTGTGAAGATGGTTGCATGTTATATTATAAAGATGATGCAATTTTAGACAGTTGTAAATTTTGCGAAAAGCCTCGTTTCAAGAGGCTTTCCAGCGGGAATATGGTCTCTATCAAGGTGATGCATTATTTACCTCTTATACATAGGTTAAAGAGGTTATATGTGTCGATGAGTTCTGCTCCTCATATGAGATGGCACTTTAAAAATAGAAGACCACCTGGTGTTATATGTCATCCTTCAGACGGAGAAGTTTGGAAGCACTTTGATAGGACATATCCAGATTTTGCAAGTGAACCAAGGAACATTCGGTTAGGTCTGTGTGCAGATGGCTTCACGCCTTTTTCTATATCTACGATACCATATTCATGTTGGCTTGTCTTTCTTACACCTTATAATCTACCACCCGAGTTGTGTATGACTAGTCCATATATATTCTTGCAATGTATAATCCCCGGTCCACGTAATCCGAAAAGTTTGATTGATGTATATTTGCAACCTTTGATTGATGAGCTAAAACAATTGTGGTATGATGGTGTTGAAAAATATGACATATTAATCAAGCAGAATTTTAATTTGCGTGCTAATTTAATGTGGACTATTAATGATTTTCCTGCGTATGGAATATTGTCTGGGTGGATGACTGCTGGGGAGCTAGCTTGTCCTTACTGCATGGAAAATAATAAAGTGTTCACTTTGAAACATGGCCGAAAGCAATCATGGTTTGATTGTCATCGTCAATTCTTGCCTCATGATCATGAGTTTAGAAGGATGAAAAATGCATTCAAAAAGAATAAAATGTAATATGATTCTCTACCTCCGATACTTTCAGGTGAGGAAATTTGGGAGAGGGTCTAGAACTTCAGTAAAGTTACTGACGTTCCACCTTATAGATTCCCTGGATATAGTGTTACTCATAATTGGACGAAACAGAGTATATTTTGGGTGTTGCCTTATTGGAAGGATAATATTCTCCGTCACAACCTTGATTCCATGCATATTGAGAAGAATTATTTTGACAATTTGTTCAACACAGTGATGGCTGTTAAAGGTAAGACAAAGGATAACCCGAAGGCTAGAATGCACTTACAAGAATATTGCAGACGGCATGAATTATACTTGCAGACAGAAAATAATGGTAAGGTGTTCAAGCCCAAAGCAAGTTACACATTCACTTTGGAGGAAAGACGGCAAATTTGTGATCTTACGAAATTGAAGATGCCTGAGGGTTATGCGTCTAATCTTGGAAAAAAAGTTGATACAGAGGTAGGGAAGTTGAGCCATTTGAAAAGTCATGAATGTCATGTTTTCATGGAGACCTTAGCGCCTATTGCATTTTGTTGTTTGCCTAAAAGAATTTGGAAACCCATCACAGAGATTAGTTTGTTTTTCAAAGACTTGTGTTCTACCACATAAAGGGAATAAAACCTACTCCGGATGGATCAGAATATTTGTGTAACTTCTAGTAATTTGGAAATGATATTTCTATATGGTTTTCTGATGTGATGGAACACCTTCCAATCCACCTTGTACACGAGGCACGACTTGGAGGGCATGTTCAATGCAGATGGATGTATCCCTTTGAGAGATAATATTATAAGTTTGATGTAATTTTCTATTTTATTTGAATGATGTTGGATAACATGACATTATGTAGGAGAATTGGCAAATGCAAACAATTTGTTAAGCAGAGAAATAGGATTGAAGGATCTATATGCGAAGCTTATATTGCAAAGGAAACTGCTCATTTTTGTTCTTACTATTTTGAGAGTAACGCGCCATGTTCTAGGAATAGGCCCAATAGGCACACGGTCGAATGTGTGAATGATCCATTATATCCACCAATGTCCATATTCAATCAACCAGGCCGATGTTCTAAGGATGTTAGAAAGAGAAGTTTGAGTGATATGGAGTACAAGTCAGCTACACTTCATGTGTTGCTAAATTGTCCCGAAGTTGTACCACTTCTCAAGTAAGTATTGATTTATTAGTTATCAAAATATAAAATTTACTGTGATTACATCTTGATGCAACTACTAAACTATTTGTTGTGTCACAGTCACTTTGTGGGTCAATTTGGCCATGATGTTGTATATACGAGATTTGATACGTGGTTCATACAATTTGTAAGTTTATCCTGATAATGTTCTAACACTATGTAGGTAAATAATGTCTGTAAGTTATGCTAACTTATGAATATTTTTAACACTATGTAGGTAAATAATCCAAATAATGGTGTAAATCAATTTTTGAAAGATATATCTTGGGGACCTGGGCTTCAGGTCACAACAATGTCTAAGTACGTAGTGAATGGTTATAAGTTCCATGCAGAGGATTTCTCTATAAAAAAAATAGCAACAATAGCGGGGCATGGGTTCAAGGTGGTGATGGCAACTAAGTTGGAGATATTGATTATTATGGTGTGCTCAAAGAAATAATAGAACTAGAATATACAGGTTGGCCATATAAGAAATTGATACTCTTTAGATGCAAGTGGTTTGACTCAAATCCAACAAGAGGTACAACATTACACAACCAATACAACATAATTGAGGTTAATCATACGAGGGAGTATGATCGCTATGATCCTTTCATAATTGCATATAATGTTAGGCAAGTGTATTATGCTCTTTACCCATTGCGGCAGAACAAGTCCTATTGGTGGGTTGTAATAAAAACTAAGCATGTAGGTAGGGTGGAAGTTGAGAATGTGTTAGATGTTGCACATCAAAATGATATCTCCAATGTTCACCAAACAGTGGACGATCAGTTAGAAAATGATTTGGAACATCCTGAACACATATTAGAAGAAATTGATATAAATGAAGTAACAATTATAGAAAATGAGGACGAAGAATCAATTGATGAAGCTCAAACAAGTGAGGACGAAGAATTCTCGGACGAGGGACAATACGTTGATGAGCTTTAAAAAGTTGGGTTTTTAAAGCACTCTCGTTTTATAGCTAGTTTCTTATATGTTTCAATATAAATATGTATTATATTATGCAGATGGCAGGCAATGGTCAAGGTAACAATGACCCTACTGGTTCTCGGGGTCAAGAAAAGGCTAGGAATGGAAAAAGAAGGGTAGAAAATAATACTACCTCTTTTCCACCCTCTTCAGAGATGCCTATGTCTTATCTTCCACCCCACGACTATACTGAGCTGCCAGAGCATCACAAGACCTACACCTTCATGCATACAACAGGTCTTTCATCACAGGGCCATAGGACTATACGTCCGACATACAGTCCAGCTGCCTCACGACCACGTGGATCGCAGTCATCTGCATCGTAGCCATCCATATCACCTCCCCACATGTCGTAGCCACATGGATCGCATCCATCCATGTCACAACCACTCGTGTCACAGCTATCAGTATCACAGCCACTTAGGGTCCATCCAGCTATGTCGCAGTCATAGGGATCGCATTCATCTCCATCGGCGACTCCATGTATTTCAGGCCTTCACATGCGAGGTAGTAGCTATGACCCCCCTACACCGTCCACACATGCCTTTGATATACATTCTTTGGACAACGATGATGATGATGATGATGATGACGAGGAAGTGCATTATGATCAATATGGCATGATCATCATAGTCCCTAAGGGTGATGGGTAAGAGTTATTTGTTATTTTTGCGTTTATTGTTTTGTAACATTTTTACTAAAATATTAATGTGTTTTTATTACTAAATTGCAGGTTCATCCCGAGTAATAAGACTACGAGGATAATCACCAAAGCCATCAGAAAGCTTTATGATGGCCCTTATGCGACTTGGAATGATTTCCCATTATCGTTGAAGGAGCAAGTTTTCAATCAATTTAAGGTTTAAATGTTCTTTTAAGAAGTTTAATAATATATATTTATGATATTTCCATATAATATTTAATTTTTGAAATACAGAGCAAGTGTGTATGGGAACACTGCTATAGGGCCGAAGTGGCTGCAAATTTTCATCACAAAGCTCGCAAGCAATTGTCACATGCTTTCTCTGATGCTAGAAAGAAGAATAAGAAGGCTGACTGGTTACTTCAAAATTTATGGGATGATTTGCAAAGGCAATGTATTACCGAAAAGTTCTTAGAGAAGAGCGAAAAGGGAAAGAAAGCTCACGCATCTGAGAAGGGAGGCTGCTTGCACACTGGAGGTGCGATCAGCCTAGGGACAATAAAAAGAAGATTGGTACATAATTGCTTAAATTATTTTAATTTTCAAAGTATATCTATTCTGTTTATTAACAAAATTAATTTGTTTTCAAGAAAAGAAGTTGAGGCATCCAATGAACCATGATGAGCTATTCAAGGAGATGCATATTGTAAAGAAGAAGAAAGAGGTGGATCAAGAAAGGTGGGTCGAGGACCGGGCCTCGACTATATATATGTAAGCTTTCACTTTTCTTTAAGTATTTTAATTAACTTTTATATAAATTTTGAAATACTAATTCAATTTAAATTTTCGTATACGGTCGCTACCAAACTAACGTGGAGGAATTCATCCGCACTCAGCCAGCTGGTGAATCGGGCGAGCCAACCCAACCTTCGGACGAGGATGCTGAAAGAATATGGATGGATTCTGCTGGCGGTTCAAAATGGGGGAAGGTATACGAGCTTCCTACTAAGAAATTTCATCGCTATAAGTGTGGAATGCAAGGAAATAGGGACTACCTCGCAAGGCGAGCAACTTAATGGGGAGAGCCTGTAATGACCCGACCGGTAGTTACGTGAGTTTAGCCCTATTTTCTCTGTTTCAGCTTTATCATATGTTATTTAACCTATTTATGATTTGTTGTATCGGTTGATTGGGGTTCGGACTGGTCGTGGTGAGAATGGAGACACTTAGTCTCTTAAATTGGCTTTATAGTTGGAAAAGACAACCCGGAGTTGACTTATAGGTAAAAGACCTCGGAATGAATATTTTATGGCTTGGATAGTTTCGTTGGGTGATTTGGGACTTAGGAGCGTGTTCGGAATGTGGTTGTGAGGTCCGAAGTAGAACTAGGCTTGAATTGGCGGAATTGAGTTTTTGGCAACTTCCGATCGACAGTGGAAAATTAGCTATCGGGGTCGGAATGGAATTCCGGAAGTTGGAATAGGTTCGTAGTGTTATTTTGGATGTGTGTGAAAATTTTCAGTTCATTCGGCGAGGTTTGTTTAGTTTCGGCGTCGTATGTGATTTTCGGAAGTTTGAAGATCCTTAGGCTTGAACCAAGGGTTGATTGGGTGTTTCGATGTTATTTGGGTGTTCAGAGGATTCGACTAAGTTTGGGTGATCATTTATTACTTGTGGGTACTATTGGTTGAGGTCCCGAGGGCCTCGGATGTGTTTCGGGTAGTTAACGGACTTGGTATTTGGTTGGCAACTGCTGAAATCTGGTGTCATCTGTTTCTGGTTTCCTTGTACGCGATCGCAAGAGTCCATTCGCGATTGCGTAGGATTATTTGTGGGTAGGGGTGAGTTTGTTCTATGCGGTCGCAGGGTCAGGGACGCGATCGCGTAGTTTTGTGAAGCTGTGCAACGCGAACACGTGGCTGAGGCCGCGTTCACGTATAAGGATTTGGAGTGGCAGTGTGGTGAAAGAATTTCTCTATGCGATCACATAGAGCTGACCGCGTTCGCATTGTTGTGAGGGAGTTGTTTTCCACGATCGCATAGGGTTAATGGGTGGGGCAGCATTTTTGTCCTTCGCGATCGCGTGAGGAGTTCTGCGATCGCACTGAGTAAAAAAGTACCTGGGCGGTAAATTTATATTCAAAAAATGAGGGTTTAAGTCCAAAATCATAAAAGCCATTAGAGAGCTCGGGAGAAGGTGAAATTTGAGGAGATTTTCAGTGGAGTTATTGGGGTAAGTATTCTTCACTCAAATTTGGTTTAATTTCATGATTTAGTCTTGAATTTCATCATTTAATTTGAGAAATTAGAAGTGAAATTGGGGGAAAATGGGAGGATAGTTTGTAAATTTATTTTGGTGATTTGAATGAGCAACTGAGGTCGGATTTTGATGAATTTCATATGGGTAGACTCGTGAGGGAATAAGGATTCTAGTTTTGTAATTTAATCGAATTCCGAGAGGTGGGCCTGGGGGCCGGGTTTGGCCAATTTCAGGAGTTTTGGTTAATTTTGATAACTTTCGAATGGGCTTCGTTCCTTGGCATGTAATAATGATATAAATCTGATTTTTGGTAGATTTGGAGAAATCGGAGGCCGAATCTAGAGGAAAGGCATTGTGGGCTAGGATTTTAGTCGGTTTGAGGTAAGTAACGTTTCCAAACTTGGTTCTGAGGGTTCGAAACCCCGAACTATATGATATATATGACTACACATGCCAAGTGACGGGCGTGCAGGCGTGCACCAAGTAATTCGTGGCCTGGCTCATCCCATGGCAACGTCTAGTAGCTATTACAGATTGATATCCACACTTCTATTAATGTGGTAAATGTGAACATGTTAGAAATCATGTTAAGTATAAATGCTAAGGCTTCACGTCAAAAATGCTGAGACCCGAGTGGTCGTATATTACTGTCTCATTATGTTATTATTTGATTTCATATACTCAGTCCTGTAATAGCATATTATTTCATGCCTCAGTCTCAGTAATTGTTAATTGTATACATATTTATCATCGTTTCGGGCTGATTTATGCATCTGTGAGCATGTAAGCGAGACTAGAGAGTAATGACTGAGTGAGGCCGAGAGCCTCTTATTGAGACAGTTATGAGATTGGACTGCACACCGCAGCGATACTCTGATCATGCCTTTGTTGGCTTGATATAGCGCTTGGGCTTATAAGAGCCCCACCGGAGTCTTTACACCCCTAGTGAGCGCATTGATATTGAAGGATGGATCTTTCCTGGGCATGGATTTTGTCCAAAGTTGATGTATGTGAGGGATGGATCTTTCCTAGACATGGATTTTGTCCGAAATTGATGATATGTGAGGGATGGATCGTCCTTGGACATGGACCTTGTCCGAGTGTTGCATTCCGAAGATGGATCTTCTCCATGGGGCTGTATTGGCCTTTTTCCTCAGTACTGAGTGACTACGGTCACCGGTGTTTATGTATATTCCTGGATGGATCTTCCCTGGGCCTGAGAGCCATATATAGTACTGAGTGGACTTATGTGACAGAGTTGTGAGCATTATGTGCATTTCGACACTGTTGATATGTTGGCATGTAGAGCATATTCAGATATATCTGGCATATTCTGTTGTTATTTTGTGATAAACTGTGAACATGTCTAAATTTTGTACGCTGATTATTGTAATTATTGAGGCTTAGTCCGTCACTAACTCTCAGCCCATAGTTTGGGTTTGTTACTTCTGAGTTGGTGTACTCACGTTAGCCCCTGCACCTTGTGTGCATATCCAGGTTCATCGGGACCCGGTAGTGGTTGCTGATTTGCTGTCAGATTTTCTTTTGGAGTCTTCGAGGTAGCAGCTGGCGATCGCAGCCTCGTCTTCGCCCTCTTTATCTTCCTGTCGCATTTTTATTATCTCAGACTATGTTGTCTATTTTTGGTATTTTGACATCCTTATGTTGTAGTAGCTCATGACTCGGTGATACTAAATTCTGGTGCTGGTTTTTATTGTATTTTAATGATGTTAAACTTTCGAATGGATTATTATTGACACTCTTGTCCCCAAATGCATCAATTTTCTGAAAACAAATCCTTATTTAAGCAAAATGTGTGGCTTGCTTGATTCCTCGACAGGCGCCATCACGATCGGGTGTTTCGGGGTCGTGGCAGTTGGTATCAGAGCTCTAGGTTAAACAGGTCTCACCAGTCATGAGCAAGTTTGATAGAGTCTTGCAGATCGGTACGGAGACGTCTATACTTATCTTCGAGAGGCTACATAACCCTTAGGAAAAATCTCACATTCTTGAATTCTTGTCGTGCGAATCCATTTATTTAGCTGAAAGCGTAACTCTTTGAATCCCTTTCATGTATTCGAATGCGCACGTGAGCGCTCGGTGTTAGATGTGCATCGACTGCTTGTGACTTCCACGGGTAAGGTGCGAGATGTGATTTTAGCATGTTGATAATGGGCCAGTCTAGAGGACTTGAGGCCGGGTTTTTGTCTGTGGCTTGAGTGTTGAGATTTAGATTGTGTGAGCACGTGCATTTGGGACTTATATGTCCGTTTGTGTCCTTATTGATGGGATTTTGTGATTGTATGACTATGTGGAGAGGGTGATTTGATGGTGAGATGTGTTCATATTGTTTGATTGTGACAAAAATAATTGGCTGGATATGTAGCAAGGACTATTAAATGTTTGACTTCGGTCTCGAGTTGGCATATGGCCTCGAATTGTGAGTGTATTGAAGGACCTCTCATGTAGTTTAGTGGTGGAGGGAAGTGGAATCTTCCTGTTGTGTTATGAGTTCCTGATGATGTATTTTGGGCTGACCAATGCCCCAGTAGCGTTCATGTATTTAATTAACAATGTATTCCAGCTGTATTTATACGGCTTCATTATTGTATTCATTGATGAAATCCTGGTATATTCTTGTAGCCAGGAGGAGCATGCTCAACATTTGAGAGTCGTATTTCAGAGATTGAGGGAGGAGAAGCTTTATGCAAAGTTCTCTAAGTGTGAATTTTGGCTCAGTTCATTAGCATTCTTGGGACACATGCTGTCCAGTGAGAGTATACATGTGGTCAAACGAGTGTGGATAGAGCTTCCAGAAGCTCAAGATTTCTTTGACCACAGCTCCAGTGTTAGTTTTGCCATCAGCTTCAGGTTCTTATACCGCGTATCTTGATGCCTCGAGGATAGGCATCAGTTGTGTTTTAGTGCATGAGGGTATAATGATTGCGTGATAGCTATGATTTTTGGAAGAGTATAGAGATGATATCAGTTTGAGGCTAAGCACGCGTGGTTATCTCCCGTGGAGTGTCCTGAGGTTGTGTGATCCTTAGGTGGTTTCGTAGCAAGTCCTCTTTTATCAATAATTGATATATATTGCAATTTGAGTTAGGCCGCTTATGGAAGTTGGCATTGGCTATTACAATGGTGTATGCGAGATTTGCAGAGGATTCGAGATATCAGATGATTTGTGTATATGAGCTTATGAAGGATTTAGTTGAATCTCACTGTGGTACTGTGGCGGTGATAGCGTATGCGCATTATGAAAGGGGCAACATGCGTAGTTAAGGGTGCTTCATTGGTATTGCGATGCTCTCCTATTGGATCGACTGCTGATATTCAAGGTTGCTTGGTGACACGGAAGAATTATAGGGGTATTCATCATGGAATGATTGAGTATTAGGGATGTGTTATATATTCGAGCGGTGAAGTTTGGATCAGATATGGTAATTTGTGCGCTTCATGGACTTCGAGACTGAGAGTTCTCATAAACAGATTATTTTGTGGTTGTGGACTGTGAGGATGCGAGCAAAGCTAGTCATATGTTATTAAGTGCCATGATTTAGCCATTGTGAACCTTCGGAGAGTTATCTATCTGTTGTGGGTGACCAGAGTTGAATTAGGGTTATTGGTAGGCCCAGTATGGGTGTGTGTTTTGCACCAGGTCGGAATTGTTGACTCCGAATTGCTATTGTTGAGGGATGTACCATTCGATTGTCATTGAGTTTTGATCAGGCTCAACTGTGTCTAATAAAAGACTATGCGTGCGTTGCAAATATAATCTGGGGTATTATGCCCAGAGTCGATCCCACATGGACTTAACGTATCAAGAACAACTGCTTCAAAGTACTAAATTCTTACTTAATCACTTCCACTACTTTATGAATAATAAGAGAGGTTGTAATTACTATTATCGTTAACTAAACTTATTAATCATCATTAAATGACAAGTAGATGTAAACTATTGGAATAAAGGTCTAAGGCAATGGTTTCCCCCGTTGGTTCTTTCTCTAGTTGTATGTTCCTATAGCTTTGATTTGGTTATCTCTATCAATCATGAACTCTCGAGTTATCATAAATCTTTCTCAAGCATTTATGAAAATTTACTAGATGCACTCTCTCGAGCTACACTAGCTATATTTACGTTACGGTTCACTTTAGATTGCACCCGAGGTATATTATCTCTAACCCAACCTCTAAACCCTCGGTTATGACTCTCGTCTATACTCCGGGAGTGGTTTTGCTCAACAACTTCCTAAATATGCAATCTTTCTCAAGTAGATACATACTAAATAGGAACCGCTAGTTGAGGGGCCTTCAACTAACTACAATCAAACCGTAGTTGAACAAATAGAGAGTAAAACCCAATTCACAGCTACTTTAACATGCCAACAAATTCATCCCCAACGGGTTCCACCAAAACCTTAGATTAAAGTATTTAGCTACTCATAATAATAACAAAAACTACAAAAGAATTCATAGTCAATGATAAAAGAACAAAATAGGAAGATATGGATTGATGCCCAAATTGCCTCCTTGCCTCTTTCCCTTTGCCTTTCTTGTTCTAACTCTAAAATAACCTATTTTCTGTCTCTTGGACGAGTTGAGCCATTTATAGTTTTGTGTGGATTGGCCTTGGACTTCCGAAGTTACCCTTCCTTTTGTGTTTCACGGGCCTGGACTAGCGCGGGCGCGCTAATGCCCGCGCTAGTTGGGTTATATACTGCCTCCGGATAGCTGGACTAGCGCGGGCGCTATTGGGGTTCTTCACTTCTCATCGAGTCTTCAACCTTTAAATCACCCACAAGGTACCCCATGGTCTATTCTACTCCAATTGTTCCCCGGATCATCATCATAAGTTGCCGTTACGGTCTTGTACTCCTGTAAAACACAAAAATCATCATTAGGGCCAATTTTATCATTATTTAACAACTTACGGCAGTAAAGCATCATTAAGTTAGAGTATAAACATACGCCAAATTATACAATTTTAGCCTATTATCAACACCCCACACTTAAATCATTGCTAGTCCCCGAGCAATCTGCTACATCGTGCATAGACACGGCCTTTTTAAGCGATTCTCCTAACCCATCACACCAAGAGTATTTAAAATAGATTAAGCACAAAAGCGTAACATCCTCACCTCAAGATTTGACTCACAAGTACCACGCATTATTCACAGTTCACCCACTTACTCTAACATAGAGGTCACTGACATTACCTTTCCTTCATGAATCAAGTGCCCTCACACAACAAAAGAGAGTAGTTCCACACAATAAAATTTAAGAACACATAGGAACTTAAGATAGAAAGAATTCACTCACTCTCAGAAATAACATTCATGTGCCACAAAAGATGCACCATAGGCTTGCCCGTAGTGTACTACTCTACTAATCGAGTTCATTCAGTCTAGGATCAAGTAGGACTTTATTTGGTTGTAATGTAGGCTGCGGGACGGGTAGGATATATTTAGATATAAGAGTGACTACACCTCCCTAAGCACTTTAATACATATACTTTAACATTCAAACCCCATACTTATGTCAAACCAAACTCCGCCTTCACATCAATGTATTTTACCCCATACTTCTTTAAGCACAATTACATCAAGAGTCACCACTTATCAAGGCTATAGATTTTTTTTCAATTATTTTTTCTTCCCTTTTTTTTTCTTTTTTTTTTCAAGTGACTCTTACTTTTTCAAAACAGTGCACCTTTCTCCTTATTTCATTAGTTCCACTCAAAAGCCAAACCAACCACCCCACATTTTAACTTTTACACAGTTCATCACAATTCAAGTGCTTATGAGAGGTTAAAAGGTTCAAATAGATAGTCCACTCAAACAATTGGGTAAGGCTTGTAATGTGGTTGCCAAAGAAATAGGATTACAGGCTCAAAGGGGTTAACTACGATACGTAACTATTAGGCGGGTAAAATATACATATTGGCTCAACAAAGAAATGCTTCTATCACTTCCAAGACTGAACTAAAGTACTATCTCGCTTTGAAAACACACGGGGCAAGTTCTAGGCACCAAATGCAATGCACACAATAACACTCAAACCTCACACACACATGGAAAATAACTCACTCCGGATTGGATTCATAGACACTCTAGTCAAAGAAGTTAAGCAAATTTAAAATCATACAATTTAAGGTACTTATACAAGAGTCAAAAACTGAGCCTACGCGTCACAGCAAAAGTACTCACTATTCTCAAGGAATAATAAGGTCAAGAGATATTGCTTCAATTTAAAACACAACACAATAGCTCCTATTCCTAAAAGAAAAACTAACTACACCCGGTTCAAATGAAACCCCTGGAAAAGAACTGCGGCACAAAGAAAAACCAAGGGGGAGTTACTACACTACCTACAAACGAAAAAAAAAATCTTTTTGGTCTTTGGACTAACATCCCTCAAGAAAACTGCCCAGGAAATCCGTCATTGGGAAGAGTCCACTATATATATATATATTTTTATTTTTATTTTTTTTTAACCACCGACTTAGACCCTCAAGAACCCCTGGCAAGGGATCCATCGCCGGGCCAAGACGATAGAATATAATTACTTGTACCTAAAGAGCAGCTGCAGAAAATATTAACAACCTACAATTATAGTATGCCACACTCAGAATGACCAAACTACATATCTACAACATACAACATACAGGGAATCCACTCCCACCCCACACTTAAAATGAGGAAATGTCCTCATGGCCAAACAAAATAGAGTAAGGGAAAGGGGACTTCCCTGACAGCTCAATCCTGATCGAAGACGGAGCCGGCGTCGACATTGCACGCCCGACCCAAAGCACGGAGCCAGCCTATGATTTTCTTCTCTAATTTCCGCTGCCGAGTGGCCATCTCATCAACTCTTGTGCCCAAATCAGCTACAGAGGCCTCCACCCCGCTACATCATGCTCTAAGTGGTTCAACCGCTATTCCCGACTGGCTTCAGATGGGCCTGCAACTTTTGCAGCCTGTGGTGGCTCAGGCTGCTCATCCGTAGTATCCACATCAACATCTACCTGGTGGTGTTCCTCTGCTTCCTCAACCTCGTCACTATCATCAGAG
The DNA here is from genome assembly GCA_005239495.1 of Nicotiana undulata. NCBI lineage: Eukaryota > Viridiplantae > Streptophyta > Magnoliopsida > Solanales > Solanaceae > Nicotiana > Nicotiana undulata. The sequence continues at coordinate 72,967 of ML288507.1, forward strand.
TCCTGCCCAGTCAACTCCTCAGGTGCTACCATTTCCTTGCCAATTTTGACCATCTCGGTCGTGAATGGTTGCAGTGTAGGGACTTGGCCGTCCATAGCCAGGTTATGTGGCACATTTTCCTGAAGGCACAACCGGGTAACCAATGACGGGTAGTACAACCGGTACCGTGGAACCTTGACACGCTGGAACATCTCATTATGGATTACTCTGGCCACGTCGAACAGAACATTGTTCATGAAGCACCAAATTAAGCACCCGCGAGGGATGTTTACCTCGGACAGGTTCTTGGATGGTAGGAGGCGGGTGTTTATAAAGTACAACCAGCACTTGGCTTCAAACTTGAGGGCCGAGGAGTGGAATTTGCTCCCATATTTGTACCATTGCAGAGTGGCCCCTGGTTGACAGATTACCCCAACGAATTGAGCCCAAGGAGTATGCCTGCCCCTGCATAATAGGTACCCATCTTCGTACCCGTCAGCCGGTGGAGGTAGCCTGTAGAGAATCCTGATAGTTTCCAAAGAGGCATCAACCGGTCTCCTGCGTACTGTCACAACATGGTTCACATGTTCCGGCAGGTTCGCATTGAATTCATGTACAAGCATAACATTCGCAACAGCAGGCTCCTCAAAAAATATACTTAGGCCTCGGCGCCGCAGCTCATCGGGTATAGTGGGGCAAGTTACCTCTAACGCCCTGGAGTCCATAGCCTGCTCTGGTACAATGGTCTTGGCCTCTTTTTGATTAAATCTGTCCTGGGCTTTAGCAGACACGAACTTTTGATTGTTGTAAGGCCTGGAATCTACGGATTTCCGAGGCCTCCCCCCGGTGTTAGCTGGCGCTAGGCGGCTGGAGGAGGTTTCTGTTGCATGACGCTTACGAGGAGGCATGATACCTGCAAATAGTCTAACATCAGCTCAATACAATGCCGTGACCCAACCATGGCTACTCATACTTCACCACAGGCTTGGTCACAATGCGTCCTCCCAAGAGGCATTTTGACAAACACGTGGGAGGCATTGGTCGAATAAATGACCAAGAGTTTTACCAACCCACAAGAATCACCACTCGTATGAACCCAATAAGCATATCATCCGAATAGTGCACTCATCAACCCCTACACAGCCATTACCAAGTATTTCTACACAATAGGGAAGCCTAATATCTATTTTTGCAACCCAAGAAAAACAAAGAAACTACAGAAAATAAAATTACAACAAAAAGTAAAAGGGAATAAGAGAATACATACCAGTAGAGAGGGTGAGAGAAGGACAGTAATGTGTGAGGGATGTCTTGAGAGTGGGCTAGGTGCAGAGGTAGCAGCTTTCTAAGGATGGAGGGGGAGGGGAAAGTGAGTAAGGGGAGAAGAAGAAGAAGAAGAAGAAGGGGAAGGGTGTAATGGTGTTGTAGTGAGAGAAGGGAAATGGGAATGTGGGAAGGTGGGGCGTTGGGGTTTTGATTAATTAGGTTATAGAAATTAAAATAAATAACATAAAGTAACAACAAAAATAAAAATAAATAAAAATAAAAAGAATAAGTGACTTACCTGAAGACGAGCAGACTAGCGCGGCCTTAGCACGGGCGCGCTAGTCTGAAGCGCGGCAGGCAGTGATAAACCCTACTAGCGCGGGCTTAGCGCAGCCGCGCTAGTGGAAAAATTGTTGAGGCAGTGAGAAACCCCACTAGCGCGGCCTTACCGCTGGCTTAGCGCGGGCGCGCTAGTGGGACTATCTTTTGGACAATGAGAAATCGGACTAGCGCGGCCTTAGCGCGGGCGCTATTCCAGGAGTTCCCCAATGCCTTCATGACAATTTTCTTTCTTGTGGGAGTTCCGGCTCTCCCCTTTTTCTCGAACACCTGCACACGTTAGTATCACTCCTAAAAACACTATAAACGTTGGGTTGCCTCCCAACCAGCGCTTGATTTAACGTCGCGGCACGACGAGTACAACAATCAATGGGTTGCCTCCCATGAAGCGCCTGATTTAATGTCACCGCACGACACAGAATGAGCGTATTTACGGATCGCTCAACCTCTGTGGTTCATCGAGTCGCACTACAGACAACTCTTTCATTTCATCCATTCCCACATACATTTTGGGTCTTTGGCCATTAACCTTGAAGGTGTTGGTGCCATTTTCACTTGTTATCTCCACAGCCCCAGACGGGAACACTTCTTTAACACAGTACGGCCCCGACCATCGGGACTTAAGCTTACCCGAAAACAACCTCAACCGTGAATTGTACAATAATACCTTGTCTCCCGGTTTGAAATGTCTATCCACAATGTTCTTGTCATGTAGCCTTTTCATTATTTCCTTGTATAGCCTTGTACTTTCAAAAGCGTGATATCTGAATTCCTCCAACTCATGCAGCTCTGTCAGTCTATTTTCCCCAACAGCATCGGGGTCCATGTTCAATTGCTTTAAGGCCCACCAAGCTCGATGTTCGAGCTCCACAGGCAGATGGCAGGCCTTCCCAAATACCAACTTGTGTGGGGACATACCGATTGGTGTTTTGAATGCGGTTCGGTAGGCCCAGAGTGCATCGTCAAGCTTTTTCGCCCAATCAGTTCTTGTGGCATTTACAGTCTTTGTGAGCACACTCTTGATCTCTCGGTTTGAAACCTCTACCTGCCCGCTTTTTTGGGGGTGATACAGTGTGGCCACCCTGTGGCGCACATCATATTTAGCCAGCAACTTCTCAAAGACCCTGTTACAAAAGTGAGTGCCCCCATCACTGATAACAGCTCTCGGAATTCCAAACCAGGTGAAAATATTCTTCTTCAAAAACCCCACCACCACTCTCGAATTATTGGTGGGGAATGCTGCAGCTTCCACCCATTTGGACATGTAATCCACAGCAACAAGTATATACTTATTGCCATAAGAGCTGACAAAGGGACCCATGAAATCGATCCCCCAAACATCAAACACCTCAACTTCCTGCAGTGGCTTCATAGGCATCTCATGTCGACGGGATATGTTTCCTGTTCTTTGGCATTCATTGCATCCTTTTACCCACTAGTGGGCATCTTTGAAAATCGTTGGCAGTAAAAACCGGCCTCTAATACCTTCGCTGTTGTCCGGACTCCTCCAAAGTGTCCCCCATAAGGTGACGCATGACAAGCCTGCAAAATCGAAAATTGTTCTATCTCGGAGACACATCTCCGGATCATGTTATCAATACAAATTCTGAACAAATACGGTTCATCCCAATAATAATTTCTGCAGTTACGATAAAATCGTTTCTTTTGCACAGAGGAGAGATCATAAGGGTCGATGCCACATGCAAGATAATTAGCAATATCGGAGTACCTTGGCACCTCTTCCACACTTGTGGCCAGCAACTGCTCATCTGGAAAGGTTTCCAGAATATCCTCAGACTCAGGTGCCTTTTCAGCACCTTCAAGTCGTGATAAATTATCAGCGACTTGGTTCTCCGTTCCCTTACGGTCACGAATCTCCAAGTCAAACTCTTGTAAGAGTAGAATCCAACGAATTAGGCGCGGCTTAGACTCTCTTTTCTCAACTAAGTACCGAATGGCTGCGTGATCAGTGTACACAATCACCTTTGACCCGATCAGGTAAGACCTGAACTTGTCAAAGGCAAACACTACAGCCAACATCTTTTTTTCTGTTACCGTGTAATTTAGCTGAGCTTCACTCAATGTCCTACTTGCGTAGTAAATTGGGTTCATTACCTTGTCTCTGCGCTTCCCCAACACGGCTCCCAGAGCGTAGTCACTAGCATCACACATGAGCTCTAACGGTTGCTCCCAGTCGGGGGCAACTATAATCGGTGTTGTGACTAACCGCTTCTTTAGCTCCTCAAAAGCCACCCTGCAATCATCAGAAAACACAAATGGGTTATCTTTTTCTAGAAACTTACAGAGAGGGTTGGCAATTTTGGAGAAATCCTTGATGAATCGCCGGTAGAATCCGGCGAGCCCCAAGAAGCTACGAATAGCTTTGACTGTAGTGGGTGGTGGAAGTTTTTCAATCACCTCGACCTTGGCTCTGTCCACCTGAATACCTTTACTTGAAACCAAATGCCCCAAGACGATTCCTTCTTGTACCATAAAATGGCACTTCTACCAATTCAACACCAGGTTCGTCTCTATACACCTCTTCAGCACACAGTTTAAATTTGCTAGGCATTCATCAAACGAATTTCCCACTACTGAGAAATCGTCCATGAAGACCTCCATGATATCTTCCACCATGTCTATGAAAATGGCCATCATGCACCGTTGGAATGTTGCAGGTGCTCTGCAGAGGCCAAAGGTTATCCTTCTGAAAGCAAACACCCCAATAAGGGCATGTGAAGGAGGTCTTTTCCCTATCCTCTGGGGCAATAGAAATCTGGTTGTACCCCGAATACCCGTCAAGGAAACAAAAGTGAGACCTCCCTGCTAGTCGGTCGAGCATCTGATCAATGAAATGAAGTGGGAAGTAGTCTTTGCGGGTGGCAAGATTCAATTTTCGGTAGTCCATGCATATTCTCCAACCCGTGACGGTTCTGGTGGATATAAGCTAGTTTTTATCATTCTTTACCACCGTCATACCACCCTTCTTTGGTACACACTGTACTGGGCTAACCCAACTACTGTCAGAGATGGGGAAAATGATTCCCGCATCTAACTACTTTATAATTTTCTTCTTCACCACTTCTTTCATATTCAGGTTCAAGCGCCTTTGGTGTTCCCTGGAAGGTCTGTGTCCCTCTTCCAGGAGAATCTTATGCATGCAATAGGCTGGGCTGATCCCTTTGATATCTGCCATGGTCCACCCAATGGCAGTCTTGCACTCTGAGAGTACCTGTAACAGCTGTTGTTCCTGCACATCTAACAAACCAGATGAGATAATAACAGGTAATGTAGAGTTAGGTCCAAGAAACGCATACCTGAGATGGGCTGGTAAAGGTTTCAGCTCTAACTTGGGTGGTTCTTCAACAGAGGGTTTGGTTGGCGGACTCTCTCTCTTTTCTAAGTGTAAAGGTTCAATTTCGAGAGTCCTCGGCCATATCCCTTTTCCTTCAAGAGCTAAGACCCACTCTACCAATTCCTCACCATTCACATCATCTAAGTTCATCAAACATGCAGCCAAAGTGTCCCCAACAGTCAGGGACGCATCATCTTCGTTCAGTATCACATCCACGGCGTCAACGAGAGAGCAGTTGGCGAACTCACTTGGTCGCCTCATAGATTTCTGCACGTTGAACGTGATTTCCTCATCATTGAGCCTCATCTTAAGCTCACCAGTCTCACAATCGATAAGGGCCCTGCCTGTGGACAAGAATGGCCTTCCCAAGATTATGGGAATTTCTTCATCTACCCGACAGTCTAAGAATCAACGGGGAACACAAATTTCCCCACTTGTACTAACATATCGTCCAGAATACCCGACGGTCTCTTCACCGTCCTATCAGCAAGTTGCAACGGCATGGATGTAGGCCTGGCTCTACCAATCCCCAGTGTTTTATAAATAGCCAGCGGCTTCATATTGATGCTGGCCCCCAAGTCACATAGCGCTTTGGCGAAAGCAAAGTTGCCAATAGTACAAGGAATTGTGAAGCTCCCTGGGTCAGAAAACTTTTCAGCAATAGGACGCGTCACCACCGCACTACAAGTCTGGGTAAGGGTGACACTCCCTTTAAATCTCTCCCATGTCTCTTGCAGCGTTTCCATGGGCTTCTATCTGAAACTGATTATCTCATCGATCTGTTGTGCTGTCTTGTTGGGTGGATGAAATTTTCCCAAAAATTGCTTGACCAATTCCTCCCATGTAGTAATAGAATTGATTGGGAGTGAATTCAACCAAGTTTGAGCAACCCCCGTTACCGAGAACGGAAACAATAACAGTCGTAGAGCATCCGGGGTAACATTTGGTTGTCGCTGGGTTTTGTATATGGATAGAAAGTTCTTCAAATGCTGCTGAGGGTCCTCGGCATATGACCTCGAAAATAGCCCCTTATTATGCAACAAATGCAGCATATTATTCGTGATTTGAAACGACTCTGCTTCAATCTGGGGGACCACAATCGCGGTTGCCAAGTTATCAGCTGTGGGTTGCGCCCAGTCATATAGTGGCGCCTCAGGTGCAATGGGCGCCTAAGGCGCAGCATTTCTTGTTGCAGGGTTGACCAGCCCGTCACCAATAACCTCACCATCAATATTAACTCTGTTGTTCAGTTCTGCCATATCAAATTCTATTGGTTCAATGTTTGTCTGTCGTTTGCTTCTCCGATTGGCTCTGTTCACGACCCTGAAAACTCTTTCGGGGTCTGGTAAAGCTTCAACAACGTCACCAGTTCTCGAAGAGTTCCTAGGCATGCACCTGTACCACCGATTCAACAAACGTTAGAGATTCAATAATTGAGTGAAATCAAAGAAACTTGACTATAATTAAGAATTTTTTTGTATTTTTCTTCAACTATCCTTGATAATACCGTTAGTCCCCGGCAACGATGCCAAAATTTGATCACGCTCAACAGTGTCTAATAAAAGACTACGCGGGCGTTGCAAATATAATCTGGGGTATTATGCCCAGAGTCGATCCCACAGGGACTTAACGTATCAAAAAAAGCTTGTAAAGTACTAAATTCTTATTAGTCAACCTCCTTAAACTTTATGAATAACAAATGGTGTTGTGATTACTACTACAGCTAACTGAATCTATAAAACTAAGAGTAACTAACAAGCAGTTGTAAACAATTGGAATAAAGGTCTAAGGCAATGGTTTCCCCCGTTGGTTCTTTCCCTAGTTGTATGTTCCTATAGCTTTGATTTGGTTGTCTCTATCAATCATGAACTCTCCAGTTATCGTAAATCTTTCTCAAGCATTTATGACAATTTACTATATGCACTCTCTCGAGCTACACTAGCTATATTTACGTTACGGTTCACTTTAGATTGCACCCGAGGTATATTATCTCTAACCCAACCTCTAAACCCTCGGTTATGACTTTCGTCTATACTCCGGGAGTGGTGTTGTTCAACAACTACCTAAATATGCACTCTTTCTCAAGCAGATACATAATAAATAGGAACCGCTAGTTGAGGGCCCTTCAACTAACTACAATCAAAACGTAGTTGAACAAATAGAGAGTAAAACCCAATTCACAGCTATATTAACATGCCAACAAATTCATCCCCAACGGGTTCCACCAAAACCTTAGATTAAAGTATTTAGCTACTCATAATAATAACAAAAACTACAAAAGAATTCATAGTCAATGATAAAAGAACAAAAGAGGAAGATATAGATTGATGCCCAAATTGCCTCCTTGCCTCTTGCCCTTTGCCTTTCTTGTTCTAACTCTAAAATAACTTATTTTCTATCTCTTGGACGAGTTGAGCCTTTTATAGTTTTGTGTGGATTGGTCTTGGACTTCCGAAGTTACCCTTCCTTTTGTGTTTCACGGGCCTGGACTAGCGCGGGCGCGCTAATCCCGCGCTAATGCCAGCGCTAGTTGGGTTATATACTGCCTCCGGATAGCTGGACTAGCGCGGGCGCGCTAATGCCGCTCTAGAGCCTGCGCTAATGGGGTTCTTCACTGCTCATCGAGTCTTCAACCTTTAAATCACCCACAAGGTACCCCATGGTCTATTCTACTCCAATTGTTGCCCGGATCATCATCATAAGTTGCCGTTACGGTCTTGTACTCCTGTAAAACACAAAAATCATCATTAGGGCCAATTTTATCATTATTTAACAACTTACGGCAGTAAAGCATCATTAAGTTAGAGTATAAACATACGCCAAATTATACAATTTTAGCCTATTATCAAGTTTATTCAAACTCTGGAGTGATTTATGAGTTACCCTTCGGTGTTGCGAGGAGTGGTGATTGTTGTTTATATGCACATATGGTGCAGATTTACTTGGTCTTTATAGGGGGATTTGAGTAAGGTAAGTTATTGGGTATTGCGAGATAGAGATGTATTGGTTATGTCCTTTCTGATTCGTGTGGCATGGTATCGTCCGATTCCCCCGTGGTTATGGCAATGCACTTGGAGTCCTTGATGTCGAATTGCGCATGGTTATTGATTTTGAGCAAGGTGGCTTGAAGTATTTCATGTGGACCAGCGTTTGGATGGGATCACGCATTGTAGCGGAATTATGTGGAGGTATGATCCTTGGTGTCAGATTCGTGTGTTTTGATTTTTACGATGTGTGCCAGGCTCTTAGCATGGTGTTGTGATGGTAATGGTTAATGACGGGATAGTCCTCTTGTGTGAATGTTTTCTATGATTTGAGTTCGTGGGGATGTTACTATTGAGTGAACGTGTTGCACAGGTTATAGATTTGGATCGTATTGATGCTTCATGTCATCAGAGTGGTCGTGTTGGATGAGAAGAGGTCATTGGGCCTAGAATAAATACTACCAGAGTTGACTGCAGCATGGTTGGAAGAATGTTATCGGAACTAGCTTAGAAATCTACTATAGTTTCTGTCGGAGAAAGGGGGAGCTCTATGAATGGCTGATCGAACGAATGGTTGTTAGTTTCTACGTGTTTCTTTCATCATCGACAGTATATAAAAGTGTTAGGGTGAGGCATTGCTTGATAAGAGGTTTATTACCGGAACTGGGTTGTTGGAGCACCTGCTTTGATCAGAAATTATCGCCATGAGTGCTTGAATTGTGTGGTTTATCATGTGATTTTCATCTTGGGTTGCAGATATGGCTTGATACAACGTGTTCAGACTTATTCAGTTTATAGTTGTAGAACTTTGATCTCGTAAATTATTTCAGAAGTGGAAATTTGGTTCTAAGGCTTATGGGTCAGGTTGGATTTCGAAATTTCAACTGTGGGGGTGCTATTAGACCTATATGGGATAGGGTGACGTGGGATCACCCCCAGGTATGTGCATGATAGGTTACACGGCAATTTTGGTGGTTTTGGAACAACTCTGGGCACGTTCGAGGACGAACGTATGTTTAAGTGGGGGAGAATGTAATGACCCGACCAGTCGTTCCGTGAGTTTAGCCACATTTTCTCTGTTTCAGCTTTATCATATGTTATTTAACCTATTTATGATGTGTTGGATCGGTTGGTTAGTGTTCGGAGTGGTCGTGGTGAGAATGGAGACACTTAGTCTCTTAAATTGGCTTTAAATTTGGAAAAGTCAACCTAGAGTTGACTTATAGGTAAACGATCTCGGAATGAAGATTTTATGGATCGGATATGTTCGTTGGCTGATTTGGAACTTAGGAGCGTGTTCGGAATGTGGTTGTGAGGCCCGGAGTAGAATTAGGCTTGAATTGGCGGAATTGAGTATTTGGCAACTTCCTGTTGGCAGTGGAAAATTAGCTACTGGGGTCGGAATGGAATTTCGGAAGTTGGAACAGGTTCGTAGTGTTATTTTGGATGTGTGTGCAAATTGTCAGGTCATTCGGACGAGGTTTGGTTAGTTTCGGCATCGTTGGTGATTTTCGGAAGTTTGAAGATCCTTAAGCTTGAATCAAGGGTTGATTGAGTGTTTCGATGTTATTTTGGGTGTTCCGAGGATTCGACTAAGTCTGAATGATCATTTATTACTTGTGGGTACTATTGGTTGAGGTTCCGAAGGCCTCGGGTGTGCTTCGGGTGGTTAACGGACTTCGCGTAGGCTTATTTGTGGGCAGGGTGAGTTTGTTCTATGCGGTCACAGGGTCAGGGACGTGATCACATAATTTTGTGAAGTTGTGCAACGCGAACGCGTGGCTGAGGCCATGTTCGCGTATAGTGATTTGGAGTGGCAGTGTGGTGAAAGAATTTCTCTATGTGATCGCATAGAGCTGACCGCGTTCACATTGTTCTGAGGGAGTTGTTTTTCGCGATCGCGTGAGTGCTTCTACCATCGCGTAGGGTTAATGGGTGGGGCAGCATTTTTGTCCTTCGCAATCGCGTGAGGAGTTCCGCGATCGCAGTGAGTAAAAAAATACCTGGGCAGTAAGTTTATATTCAAAAAAGCGAGGGTTTAAGTCCAAAATCATAAAAGCCATTAGAGAGCTCGGGAGAAGGTAATATTTGAGTATATTTTTAGTGGAGTTATTGGGTTAAGTATTCTTCACTCACATTTGGTTTAATTTCATGATTTAGTTTTGAATTTCGTCATTTAATTTGAGAAATTAGAAGTGAAATTGGGAAAAAATGGGAGAAAAGTTTGGAAATTTATTTTGGTGATTTGAATGAGCAATTGAGGTCGGATTTTGATGAATTTGATATGGGTAGACTCGTGAGGGAATAAGGATTCTAGTTTTGTAATTTTTATCGAATTCCGAGACGTGGTCCCGGGGGCCGGGTTTGGCCAATTTCGGGATTTTTTGTTAATTTTGATAAATTTCGAATGGGCTTCGTTCCTTGGCATGTAATAATGATATAAATCTGATTCTTTGTAGATTTGGAGCAATCGGAGGCCAAATCTAGAGGAAAGGCACTGTGGGATAGGATTTTAGCCGGTTTGAGGTAAGTAACATTTCTAAACTTGGTTCTGAGGGTTCGAAACCCAGAACTATATGATATATGACTATAATTGAGGTGACGCACATGCCAAGTGTGGGCATGCGGGTGTGCACCGAGTAATTCGTGGCCTGGCTCATCCCATGGCACCGTCTAGTAGCTATTACGGATTGATATCAGCACTTCTATTAATGTGGTAAATGTGAACATGTTAGAAATCATGTTAAGTATAAATGCTAAGGCTTCACGCCAAAAATGCTGAGACCGTAGTGGTCGTATATTACTGTCTCATTATGTGATTATTTGATTTCATATACTCAGTCCTGTCACAACATATTATTTCATGCCCCAGTCTCAGTAATTGTTAATTGTATACATACTTATCATCGTTTCAGGCTGATTTATGCATCTGTGAGCCATGTTAGCGAGACTGGAGAGTAATGACTAAGTGAGGCCGAGATCCTGTTATTGATACAATTATGAGATTGGACTGCACACCGCAGCGATACTCTGATCATGCATTTGTTGGCTTGATATAGCGCTTGGGCTTATAAGAGCCCCTCCGGAGTCCTTACACCCCAGTGAGCGCATTGATATTGAGGGGTGGATCTTCCCTGGGCATGGATTTTGTCCGAAGTTGATGATATGTGAGGGATGGATCTTCCCCGGACATGGATATTTTCCGAAGTTGATGATATGTGAGGGATGGATCGTCCCTGGACATGGATCTTGTCCGTGGGTTGCATTCCGGAGATGGATCTTCTCTGTGGGGCTGGATTGGCCTTTTTCCTCAGTACTGAGTGACTATGGTCACCAGTGTTTATGTATATTCCGGGATGGATTTTCCCTAGGTCTGAGAGCCATATATAGTACTGAGTGGACGTCTGTGGAAGAGTTGTGAGCACTATGTGCATTTTCATATTGTTGATATGTTGGCATGTAGGGCATATTTGTTGTTATTTTCTGATAAACTATTAACATGTCTAAACTTCGTACGCTGATTATTGTAATTATTAAGGTTTAGTCTGTCACTACCTCTCAGCCCATAGTTTGGGTTCGTTACTTCTGAGTTGGTGTACTCACGTTACCCCATGCACCTTGTGTGTAGATCCAGGTTCATCGGGACCCGGTAATGGTTGTTGATTGCTGTCAGAGATTCTTTTGGAGTCTTTGCGGTAGCAGCTGGCGATCGCAGCCTCGTCTTCGCCCTCTTTATCTTCGTGTCACATTTTTATTATCTCAGACTATGTTGTCTATTTTTGGTATTTTGACATCCTTATGTTGTAGTAGCTCATGACTCGGTGATACTAGAATCTGGGGTTGGTTTTTATTGTATTTTAATAATGTTAAACTTCCGAATGGATTATTAATGACACTTTTGTCCCGAATGCATCAATTTTCTGATAACAAATCCTTTTTTAAACAAAATGTGTGGCTTGCCTGATTCCTCGACAGGCGCCATTACGACCGGGTGGTTTGGGGTCGTGACAGAGCCTCTCCGTTATGCGGGAGACTGTGACAAAGCTCTCATCCGAGCTAGAAGCGGCCAAGGAAAGAGAAAGGGTTAGAGATGCTCAATTCATTGGCATGCAAGCTCAGCTCAGAACTCTCCTATCTACTGGAGCTTTTCTGTTGCTCCGGTCTCGTGAGTCATCGCGAGAGGCTCGACCTGCACGTGAACGCTCCTCCCGTCCTCCCCGTGATCGTTCTTCCCGTCCTCCACAAGACCCTTCTTTATACCGTCTTGTAAATGAAAATTCATTAGACGGTGATGATGATGTTGTAGAAAATACTCCTTGACTTTTATATACTTTGAACTAGACAAACGGAACAAGTTTTGAACTAGTTGTAATAAGTTTTGACTTGGTTTTGGATTTTTTAGTTCAATTGAACTTTAATTTGTTAGTTTAATGTATTTATTGATTGATTGATTGTTGTTGTTGTTGTTGTTATTTTATGTTGCTATTAGGGATTTTGGTATGCTGGCAGGTGGTGTAGCTGCCAAAACAGACATTTTATGCCAAAAGTATAACCAGAAAACCGACCAAAGTTGGTCGGTTTCTAATTAAAAAAATATTTTTCTGCAAATTACCGACCAAAGTTTGTCAGTAAACAATTAAAAAAAATTACAATTACCGACCAGTCGGTTAATGAACAACGAATTTCCAGAATTCAACATTACCGACCAAACTTAGTCGGTATTGTTAAATTTTAATTTTTTTTTAAAATATATATTTTCATTTGTCGATATTTTTTAAAATTTAATAATTAATAAAATAACATAATTTAAATACACCGACCAACTTTGGTCGGCAAATTAAATTATTAAAATATGTTACTGACCAAATTTGGTCGGTAAGTCCTTTAAATTCTTCAGATGGTCGTTTTAACATACCAACCAACCTTGGTCGGTATATTAGAACGACCACCAAAATAGCGACCAAGCGTGTTTGAACGCGTTTTGATCGGTAATTTGCCATAACCGATCAACGTTGGTCGATTTTTCTGGTCGGTATTTACCGGATTTCTAGTAGTGTTCTCGTTGTTCAATTTATATATTTTCCCGCAGATTCTATATTCTTCACAACTCAATTCTTCTGTTTAATTCACATTGTTTTTCCTTCTTCACAACAACAATCAGAATAGACGTTTGTGGGAACTCATATTGTTTGAATCACATTGTCCTAAAATCTTTCGTTTCTTAACATTTAAAGGTTAGTGAGGCAAAATTCCTTGAAGCCTAGCTATTTTTGTTATGTATTCTTAAAACCCTTTGAAATTGATTTTTTAACGATGGAGCTTCAATTAAAGGGAAATGTCAGATGCCACTCCAAATTTAATTCAAAGGAAATATCTATTGCGTTAAAGTTCATGAAATATTAGTATATGAGACATAATTCCTGCTAATCCCTACATTTATAAGAACTTGCTCCTCCTCGTTTTTCCTTATCGCCATTTTTCCAAATTCTTACTTGGATAAATGACACGTGTCCATTCAGTTAAAATTAAATCAATTCAAGCAAAGTCTTAATATAGTTAGGATAATAGATATTTGCATATATTTTTCCCAAAAACATCTGGCAATGCCACAATTCTAACTAGAGTTTTCTTTTTAAACAATCTAGAAATTTATAAAGAATAATTGGCGTACAATTCGAAACTCAATGGATGGTGGGATTGCTCATCTAATTAAATACCATGCATTCGTTTATAATTGAGTCTGAACTCGTAACGTGCACCTTATTCACACATTATGAGCTGCGCTCTTACCACTAGATTAAAAGCCTAAACACATTTGTCTTTGATGATTATGAATTTTCGAACTCTGATGTCTATCTTATCCACACATCATGAGTTGCAATCTTAGGCAATTGTATTTGGTGATTCTAGTTCCTTTACTACTTCAGTTCCTCCTACTTTTGTAAAAATATTTGCATCTAAAGATTATCTAGGTTCACTTTGGGACATGTATATATTCATTACGAGTTTACCACTAGTGTTAGTAGCTTATATGGCTTTTGTTTTTGTAATATGTGCACTTTCTAACCTCTAAAATTTCTCTCAATTTTTTCATCCAGTGATTATTGACAGTTCCTTAAATTATAATTCATATCTGTTTTCCTTGAAAAGGTAGATCCTCTTTATATAATTCAAGCCCACTTTTGCTAATGCTGATGTGTTTACATTAAGATTGGAGGTAAGACTTAGAACAGATATTTCAGTTGAGCTTCTTTACTACTACTACTATTTAGAGATAAGGTGGATCTGATGCCCTAACTTGACCCCCAAACTTCAAGCAATATTTATCTAAGGAACCATTTCACCCTCAGGAATTCCAGGAAAGTGAGTTTGCACCAGCTGTAACTGAGAATGCAATTCCTTCCATTCCTCTATAAACAATGTGTAGCTTGAGTTTTTGGCCAAAACATCTATTGAAACCTCCTTATTTTCAATCAATCTCCTAGCGTATTGATCAAACTTAGTGATATCTTCCAATATCTTGACAAACTTTCTGGCATCAGCCTCAGCTCTGACTTTAATCAGCCTGTCTCTTGCCTCCTCAACCTTAGCCCAAAAGCATGAATCTTGTGTTGAACTCGCAAACCTGCTCCTAGCAGCGGCAGTATGATCAGTGCCATTCTCAACCTCTCCGTCATTCCACCACGTATCGAAAATCTTGTACCTTCTCTCCCTACCGTGCTGCATATAGTGGCCTTTCACATGATGCATCCCACTCCTGTAGTACTCTGCAATATCGAGTGGCTCTACGAGGAGTTTGTAGAATTGAGAAGCATTTACCCACTTTGCACGCTTATGAAAATCATAAGGCAGTTGATTCTTTTCCCACTTGTCAATCACAGAATCCCAAAACTTAGCAAGTCTGATCCTGTTCATATTGACCTTGAAGTCTCTTTTCGATGCACCTCTTTGCTTGTATGAATCGTAATATCCCATTTGATCACTAGATTTATCACAGGATGATTTATACCACTCTATCTGTGCTCTTAGTGGATTGATCTTGGATAAATCAATTGCAAGGTTGGCACTATTAAGGTTGCGAGTTCGACCTGACTTTTTTGCCTCTTTCAGGGCCTTCTTAGCATCTTCTGAATTCAATTCCTGTTTGTCAAGTAGAAGCAAAATCAGAGAATGAGAACCAACGTAGAGATGAACCATGTGAAAACTAGAATCAAGAATAGGAGTGCAAATTTCATCCCTTTAGAGCAAGGTACGAGTATCAATATATGTGAGATTGTACCAATACAGCATGCATTGCTCTCGTATGATGAAAATTTCTCTGCAACATTACTAGCATATGAAAGTAGTTAATATAAATGTTTGACATTACATGATAAGCTATTCCTAGTGACTCCAGCGCCAATGTTATCCCTGCTTCATAGCTTGCCTCAGGTAGATTGCCTCCCATGAAGCTTCTACTCTCTATAAATTGCCAATGAACTTTCTGAATGAAATGCGTATAACCAAGATGATCCTCGAAGCTAGAACTTGGTGAACCATTCAGTAACGTCAAGTAAAGCAACTTAACGATAAGCATCCCATTATCAACACAAACTGCACCCATGTTGGTGCAGAACAAGTAGCTCCCAAAGGGCCAAAATGAACTCTTACATTCACCTCTTGATATAACTTCAAGAGAAGCCAACACAATGCGGAATAGCTGAGTCTTGTTTTCCTCAGATAAGTGAAAAATAAACTGGAAAGAACGTGACGACAAAGCCAGTGGAATAAGTGGGGTAGGAGAAGGGGCAAAGAGCAGTCTTGGCACTATATCATGCTGTGAGACCACATGGCAAAAATGTCCAGCCCATCTTTCTTGAAGAATGACTTGGGACAAGGTCTCATTGCCAAGCATTGGGGAGCCAAAGGTAATACAAATTAATGAACAAACAGTTTGCAGGTGGGAGAGAAGCCAAAGAGCTAAGAGGGAAGCAATTGCTCCTCCAACTGAGTGTCCTGTTATGACTATTGACTTGGTCGCGTTCATTATTTCTACCATCTGCATATTTTCAAGAGAATGGTGACAGAATTTCTTTGAGGGAAATTTCAAGAAAATAAAAAGGAGAAAAAGCTTTTGTAGGTAATTTTCTTAAGAGAATTCGCGCAGACAATGAAATTATTAGATCTTGTATTGTTTTCAGATTCATTTGGCAAAATGCACAAATAACCTATCATTAGTTATTGGCAACAAGAATATGCGAGACATATTTAAAGATTTTTCGAGAAATTCATTAATTTCGTCATCTCAACTTTTTTAAAATGATTATCCTTCTCTTTTAATTTTTTTCAATTTCCAGTTGATCGTTAAGCTTTAAGAGATACTTTGCGAAAGAGCTTTGAGTTTAAGTAGTATATCATTTAATATAATATCTCTCAAGGTAAACACTTACACAGTGGTGTTTGCATCAAACCTTATCAACATAAGTGATTAAAAGAGGTGGAACACATGATAATTACCCATAGCTAATTACTGATTAGTTGTCTGAAAAAGGGCTATTTGCCAATTTTTTCCGGAAAAAGGAAACTCACACCTTAACAATATAAACGTTAAAACTTTATGCAGAAAGACTAACAAAGGATTGTAGGGTTGGATATGAGTTGAATGGTTCATTTAATCAAATAATGCACATCGAATCTACTTTGGACGACATATAATGGTTGTTGAAAATGAAAAGCTCGGTCTTTGCTTTGTCAATTTAACAAAATTCTGAAAGAAAATAAATAAATAAACAAATTAGTGATGTTGACTTAATGTTTGTGGTTCATTGAATCAAATGATGAAAGGAACAGTATAGAGTGTGTGAAAGTTATAGAAAATCTAGAAGAGACTAATTTTTTTTCCAGGAAAACTCAAACTTTGTTTTAAAACGATTTAAATTTAAAAAAAAAAAAAATTGTTTTAGAAATCATCAAACTTCTACGGTTCTATCTCCTAGTCAAAGGTCAAGAGTCAATAGTCAATTCTGATGCACATAGAGATTTTTATACTTTTTTAGTTCTAGAACTTACTCATTCTGGTAAGAGCTTTTCTTGTTACGACTGATACGGAGCTAAAAAATCAATCTTGCTCTTTAAGTAGCAATATGTCCGTCCGCTTGACAATTGTTCCTTCTATTTCACATTAAATTTTTTTCGCTTAATTTTGTAGATACAATATAAGAAATATATATGTCGAAATTTTGAGTTACTTTATTTTGTCAAAGACAGTCATATGTTAATATTTTTTTTTTTTTTTTTTTTTTTTTTTTTTTTTAAACTAGGTAACAAAACAGTTACTAAGAGTATTCGTAACTTTTTGTAAGCATTATTCTATGGAATTTTAAATTATCCCATAAAGTGAATGCAGGGAGTATAATATTTCCTAAACGCAATTTAAAATTTTTTATATGAAAATGGAAAAATTAAATCCATGTCATAACATTATTTTTAATCCATTAAAATTGAATTGGTATATTCTCAATATGCATACCAAAAAATGAACACCCCTCAAATCGAGTCGAAGTTATACTCGTAGGTATTGATACGATTAGCTAAGTATTTGGCCATCCGAGCAATTGTTATGGCATTATGGAAAGTGGAAACCTTTACTAAAGAGATACTTGTGTTACAATTTAATTAGTAAGTATTCAAACCACAGGGGAGTTCTTTATTAGAAGAAATTAAGTAAGTTATATATATGCCCATGGAAATACTTGGTAAATACATAAATAAACTGACCTGATTACGGAAGAAATTGTTTGTGTAAACAGATTGGAAAAGATGCAATAATCCGGCATGGACCATAGGGGGATTATCCGTCCCATCCATGCACAAGGCAGAAAATAGTTCATCGGGAAGCGGCAACAAATTCCGGCAACTTTGGTCGACTCCGGCGGCCAATTTGATGCCGGAGAACGCGACGTATGCTGTCCCACCAACTTTAATCACGGCGAAGTGGGTATCCACCGAGGCATCGGCGACGCCGCAAGCCTTCCAAGACTCCTCTAGCAACGGCGTCGAAGCCACAAAAGCTGCCAACGTCTCGCTCGACTCGAACCTGCAGCCATCATAATAACTCCAATTACTATAGTTATGGGTTAGTGGAAAATTAAAGATTGGTGTTTACTTACGATGAAGCTTCCGATTCCATTGCTTACGAATTATCAATGCTTATATGAGAAAAGAGTTTGAGGCAAAGTTGCTAACTGTAAAGATTTGAGGAATTAAAGGATATTTATGTATTAGTCTTTGAGATTTTGACATTTGTGCGTGAATGTTACTCTGCGTGTGTATTGTGCGCGTGCTGTCGCGCAATCAGTCCGTCCCATCATGAGGAAAATGAGTGAATGATAGAGGAGTTGGAAACCAAAATAATACAAAAATAAACAAAAAGAACGAAAATAAGTGGAAAAAAAAGAAGGTTACATAACTATGTATAACGCCCAAGTACAGGGCGCTATACATTCGTTAATGTATAGCGCCCTGTACTTGGGCGTTATACATAAAGCTGCAGAATTCAGGTATAGCGCCCATATACACGGCGCTATACAAGCTCCAATAATTCAACACTGTATAGCGCCGCGTA